>JBBPDC010163443.1:0-18227 GCA_037974485.1 Hemigrammopetersius urotaenia | reverse complement strand
CAATCAGTGTTGCCTCCTAAGTGGACAGTTTGATTTCACAGACGTGTGATTGACTTGAAGTTACATTGTGTTGTTTATTATTATTATTATTATTATTATTATTATTGTTGTTGTTGTTGGTAGTAGTAGTAGGTAAGGACTTACATAAATAAGGTTTTCGTTAAAGCGTTTCCTCAGGTTTTCCAGGAATGCGGTCTCGCTGGTGTAGGCGTCCAGCAGGACGAAGTCTTGGATGCCGACTCGGTCCCGGGCCGTCAGGGAGCCCTCCATCTCCCGCAGGATCCGATTACAGCGCTCCTCCAAACTCTGCGGCGTCACACATCATTATTTAATTCAGCCACATTCACTGGAATACAAAGACCTCGCAAAATTCTACACCGACTGCCACCGACTCATCCTGGATAGACCACAACACACTCCAAAAATAAAGAGCTCCGACTTTTCAAGAACCGCGTGACGACGTACTGCGTGAATCGTATTTCAGTGGTTTAATTTTCGTGGTTTATCAGTTAAATAAACTTATGTTGCTCCTCGGGTTAAGCTTCGTCCCTTCCGTGGCCCCTCTGGAAGAAGACACACCAAAAAAAGCGTAATTCCTCCTGAACAATGTTTTTTGAAAAAACGACTAAACTTTAATCAGCTGGTTTTGGTCGTCAGATAACTGATGAATCATTGGAGGACTTTGCTGGAATGAAAAGCCCCACTGTGGTCACACTGGCGTGTAGATGGTGTCTTAAAGTACTTTAAAAACTATTTACCTTCAGTTCTGACAGGTTTGACTATCAGATCACATTTTCTTACACACTGAGAAACTGGGAGAAGAAAACAGGGTGTTTTATCATGTGTTTTAAAATGTAATCCTAAAAAAATGTAATTGTAATCGTAATACCCCACACGACACCTGCTCTCCTCTCAAACAGGATTAGTGTCTGTAAAACCCTGTAAAGTCTGGTTTGGATTAACTGGATGCCAAATATCTGTGCATGAGCCTCATTTCTGTTATTAAGTACATTGGATTAACTGAGAGTAATCTGGTACAGTGAACATGTTTTTAATATAATATTTAGTTAAAACAGGAACCAGATTTACATCTCTGGGCCTCTAACCAGACACATGCTACCTGCTGATACTGAATTAATCTCTCAGGCGCTGTTCGAGAACGACATCCTTATCTAATCTACTTCCATGTTCTCAAAATGTTCTCAGTCCATCAGCCCCCTCTCAAAATAAAAATGTCTCCAGGAAGGATGTGTGTGTGGTTGTTCTTGTGTTGCTCCCACTGAGCTCAATTCCAAATTACCCAAATTATTTGGAATTATTATTATCATTATTAATAATAATAATAATAATAATAATAATAATAATAATAAGAAGGAGAAATTTCTTACATAATGACTATTTTCACATCAGTCTTCATTGACGTAATTTTTACATTTTCTGTGTATTTTACAATATATACTGCCAGCGCCCTCCCCCACCAATTTTAACACATTTATATGAAATCATTAGTCAATGAAATAAGAGCTGAATAGAGAACTTCTGTCTCTCTCTCTGTCTCCCTCTGTCACTCTCTCTCTCTGTCTTTCTCTTTCCCTGTCTCCCTCTCTGTCTTTCTTTCTCTCTCTGTGTCTACTTGTCTCTCTCTCTCTCTCTCTCTCTCTCTCCCTGTCTCTCTGTACTACAATTAGTTCTTTCCTAGATACTCTGTGTATTTACTTTAACTAAATCTGAGAAAAATCCTCATTATAGTTCAGCATTTTCTACTGTTTTGAATGGCACAGCGTTAATGACATAATATTTTAGTAAATATATACAAATGGTACTCTTTGTGAAGGAGTTTTGCTGACTGGTATAATACAAAAAATGTTTGCGTTTGTTTTTTTAGTCATCCTATCAAAGGCATTTGGTGTTAATCTCACCTTTACTTTATTACTGCTACTAAAAAAAATAATGATAACAATAATAATAATGATAACAACAACAATAGTAATACAAATAGTAGTAGTATGGGAAGGATTATGATTCTGAATATTATTATTAATATTGTTGTTATTATTATTGGTATAAAGTGAATGTGATTTCCTACCTCAGAAGATCTGCCTCACTCTCCTCTTTGTGTGTTTGAGTGTAACAGTTTGTGACCTGAGCCAAATTTATGAGGAGAATTCAGGATTTTTTCAAATGCAAAAGGAAACACATCATGTCCACCAGTTCCGCCGCCTCAGGAAGTTGTCAATGAAAAGGAGAGGATGTGTATCCATACATGATAACATAATCTGGCTGCTTTTTCAGAAAAGGGGAAAAAGATTAGCTTTTAGTTTCTGAGGTTAAAATGATAGTTTGGCCATCATTCAAACTGTCCTATCTAGAAGACAATGGTTCCATACAGAGGACCACAGGAACGCAGCTACAGGAATCTGAAAGTGTGGGTGTTTCCCAGAGGAAGGTTGAGAACTGTGCTCATCTGCATCTTTCAGACTGTGATTGATTTACAACATTTCCGGGACACTGAAAACACCTCAGATCAGAAAACTGCACTAGTCAGACACTCCTGTCCTTCAGGGCACGTTCCTTAGAGCAGAGGCTATTTTCAGCCTGCATCGTTGGACTTATCTCTAGAATACGGGTCAAGGCCACTCTGCAGCACTTTTCCCTGTTTTCATGATGCTTCCTGGTGCCATTTACCTTCGGAAATGAGTGAAGAAAACAAACAGAACCAAAATCCAAACCGGACCCAACATCACCGACAGTTCCCCCTACATACACACGCTGTTCTCTGTCAAAGACTTTAAAGCAGCCAACTTTAAGAGACTGTAAAATCCACTGCGTGTTTTTCTGGCAGGTATTGTCCTCCCCAACTTAAGAACCGTGCTAGAAATGAAACATGCAGAGCATGTAGAGAACTCTGCAGAAACACTGTTAGTGCACCCCAGTAGGTGAAGAGTAACTCCTGAGGTCTGTTACAAGACCCAATCAAGAGTGCTTCCGGCCACTTTCAGCAAATGTTGTCGGAGACCACAAGAAACTGATAGGAGAGCTGAGACTGTCCTGAACTTCTTGACTAAGAGAGTGCAGTCAGTCAGGATCAGGAGCAACATCTCCAGCACCACCACGCTGAGCACAGGGCTCCTCAAATCTGAGCTCAGTCCTGCTGTTCACACTGCTGAGGCTGAGGAGAGCGCACTTCACCCCAACCCACCCCACGTTCTGAAGAGGGACTAGAGACAGCACTGTGGGACTGGCAGTTTGTAATTGAAATAGCTGCTTATACAGGTATAGTAAAGTAACTGTTCAGCAATATTCTGGTTAAGATTTATATAGATATAGATATATATATATAAATGGTATACAGTTATATTGTATACAATATATATATAATATAGGGTGTGAACTTGCGAATTTGCAGGAGTATGCAACAATGTGATGAATAATTCTTTTATGTAAAAGTGATTCATAGGACAACCAGGTGAATGTGTTTGCTACGTGAAAGATGGAAGTAACAAAAAACTTGTGATCAAAATGGTGGCAGCTTGAAAACAACACAAACTGTTAAAGGGATGAGACTCACATATTATAATCACTATTTAAACACTAACTTATCTTAAGATCATCCTGTTAGAAATGTGTGTTGTTAAAGTCGGTCAGAGCCCTCTCTATGAAGGCACGTAGTGCACACCTAGCTATCAAACCCACCCGCTAATGTTAGCAGCTAGCAGATGCATGTGGCCAGATCACAACGTGGAAATTACAGCTCGAGGAAATTACCAGAAAGAGCTTCTGTGGCACCATAATCATCTCTCAGCACTGATTACTAGCCTTTCTGTTGTGTAATCAATAACATTATCATTGGTGATTTCTCACTTTGCAAGGTCCGCTATGTCCTCTGTGTCTTCATTAAAAATGTCCTTTGTTTTATTTTTGCAAGAAATGTTTTCATTCCTAAATGTGCATATATAGCCAACAGAAAACACATAAAAAATAATCTAAACCAAATCCTAGGAAAAACATCACACAAGTATCTAAAATATCATGATTGCTTTGTTTTTTTCTTTATATAAACAAAGAAAATGCTCAAGTAAAGGCTAGCCTTTAGCCTGAACTCATTGTGACACAAATCCAGGACTGTGCTGTTTTAGAGCACGAAATATGAAGCTAAATGGTAACCCAAAGTAGCCCAGAAATCCACAGGATGTGTAAAATGGCCCATAGCACAGTTGTGTGCATGTACATATAAACAGGAGGTTTTAAAAGGCTTTCCATTGTCTTGTTAAAAGTCAGACTCTGGTTAATAATTATCATGCTGTATATCAATGGTCAGTCAAGAAAAAGACAGGTACAGTTATTCCTCCACTGAGTAGCATTTCCATTTCCATGAGCTTTATTGATCCTGCCGGCTGTGGTGGGTGAACAGAAAGCAATGAGACACCAGGATTTGGTGGCTGAGCCAAAGGGAAGAGGAAAGTCTATCTGTGTCATGGGCCACCATCTGAGAGGCCAGCCTATTGTTCCAAATCTCCAGTTTGGCACAGTATCTATTTACTCTGTGCTTTAAAGTGCCTCGCCAAACAGACAGAGCTCACATACATAAAATATAGAACCATTAATAATCTGGTAATCAATAATCAATAATCTGGTAACAAGCAGTAACACAATGAAGGCACATTTTGAAGAACCACTTTTCCAGATTCCTAAAGTCTCAGTAACTGAACTTAGTAACTTTACTAGTCCTTAAGTTCTGAATGTTGTCTTTAAGTTTTAAATACATATAATGTAGTGGCACATAATAACATTTTCCCTTTGGCTGCTAAGACCTTTTAGGAAATTAAAACAATGTTTATGCATTTTAGATATTCTTCAACTAAAAGGATCCTTGTTCTTGACAAGTGAGACAGAAGAGCCCACTACACACTTCAAAAGGTTCTTTGAGGGATAGAACAAGTTCCCTAAGTTCCCAGGACCTTTGTCTTCTTTTTTAAAATGAAAAAAGTATTTTTTAATCTGTTACTGGGTCCCTTGTGTTCACAAAGCTTTGTTTTTTTTATAAACTGTGAAACATTTGAATTCAATTTAAATTTGAAAGTTTAATTTAATCATACTGATAAAATTATATGACATGACACTTTTCACTGAATGTAAAGTAGTAAAAAGATGCTTTTTCAGATTTATGGGCTTTTCCTACATTCTGTACATTAAAGGAAGGTTTTTATACCTCTGAAAATCTCATTTCCTAAGACGCTTCTCTATGTATTCATCTATCAAAGGGGTCTTCTGGGAATAAAAAAATGTTCTGTGGAATTTTCTGTGGTATTATGCAAAGAGCCTCCTCTGGAAAATGAATTGCTAGGAGTTTAGTTTATTAACTTACAAAACTTCTCTAAAAGTCCTTTTGCCACTGCTAGTAACACAAAATGCATTATTATTTAAAGTAAATGTTAGAATTGCCACAGCATGTAACATGACCACCTATTAAAAGAAAGTCAGAGGTAAAGCATCATGGTTTTATGCACACACACCCAAACACACGCACACACACTTCCACAAACATAAAGGTGTGCCCATTTCCTGTGTTACCTTCGCTGATAGATCCATCTCTGCTGAACACTGTGGTGACTCGAGAACAGCTTGCGGTCTAGTCGGGGCCGTCGCGCTGCACGCTCCAGTGGACGGCTTCAGCTCTGATCATCGCTCAGCTCTTTCCTAAGTGTAACTTTTCATTTTTCTCATTCCTCCTTTCTGTCCGTCTCTCTCACATTCCCCTGAAGCTCAGAGGTGGCTGCTTGGGAAAGCTCCTGGCTACTTTAGGACACTGAATCATTCATGGACAAGCTGCAGAAAAAGACGGCACTCAGCGCCTCACCTGAGCAGCCTTTACCCCACCATGTGTAACACAAGGATCTGGAAACCTGAGACTGACCCCACCGCACCACTACCACCCTCCCAGCCTCCCACCCGCCTCCTTATACCCATGTGCAAAATTACAACGCAAGGATCTGGTTACTGATCTTTGATTAGGTGGATCCGCTTTCAGATAATTACAAACCAGTAACCACTGCAGGCCGGTGGCCTATTTCTAGAAAAAACATTTCTTTTTTAAAACCGATGGACCATGTCCTACTCCTTGCTCGCAAAACCAGACAAACTAGAATTTGAAATAAAAATGTTATAACTTGACATAAAAACGTTATGTTATACACTATACAGCCCAAAAGAGTTGGAGCAGTCAGAGACTCTTAAACATGCCGCAGTCACAGGACATAACCTGCCACAAGCCACTTTAGCAGATTTCTGCCCAGCTAGATCTGCCCTGGCCAACTGTAAGTCCTGTTACTGTCAAGTGGAAGCATCAACAACTTACTCATGAGGGGACAGACCAAACCCACAGACAAAACACACATCAACATAAGCCCTGAGCACATTCGGGAAGAATTAGAGCTCTGACTGTGAGCCTGGACCTCACAAAGGTTCTGGTCTGTACATGTTAGGGTTATTTCCATCAGTGGCGGTTTCTATAAGACCACAGGTGATACCATGGTTTACCAAGAAAAATCACTATCACTTTTTATTGGTGTAAAACAAAAAATGCTCATAAAAATAAGGTTGCTCTTCTAATTTCAGCTGCTCAATAGCGTTACTGTTGTATTTGCCTCTGGTCAAAAACGCGAAACAGTGGTGAAGTAGAGAATTGCAGTGAAATTTTTCAATGTAAATCTCCTCAGACCCGGTGGATTTTCAGTGGGTTCTAAAAGTAAACAAATAAAAAGTAAAACAAGTGACTGCCTACTGTGATTGGGTGGTTCTTCAAAATGACTGACATAACACTGTGACCAATCACCGCCTTTGTTTTCACTTCGTTCGTGTACTGAGCACTGTCCTTTAGTGTGAGACTGAAGCTTCATACATAACAAAACATGTAACATATTATTTACTAGTATTTATTAATAATATTTCTTTTTCTTTTATATTTTATTATTCGTATACAAGTGCACAGATGGAAGGGCATCAGGGAGCAGCCCAGTGTCCTGGCCTGCCCACTGCTCCATTCACTCCCAGAGAAGCCGAGCTTCCCTGGAAGTGGCAATTTTGGTGCATTTATCCAATCACCGTCCAGCTTTTCTGCAGTGAAGGGTTTAATGCATTATGCTCCACGGAAAATCGTGTCAAACAATCTACAATAAATAACGAGCTACTCATGAAGTTAAACACGTTCTAGCGCACTTTTATCAAAAGCAATATAAATACGACAGTGCATATATGAGCACTTACTTTCTGACATAGAGGAAGCGAAGCTTCCCTTGTAGTCTTAGAGCAGCCACCACTGGTTATTAAAAAAAAAAACCTTATTGACACATTAAACAGCTCCGTCACCCTTGGCTTTCTCACTAGAAGCTCAGACCCGGACTCTGCGCTATATAAATAAAATAAAACTGAAATGAATAACTTTACCTACAGCTTATACATCACCAATGTGCTTTTATTAATTCTAATTAAAATTATTGAAGGTTTTACCAAAACTGCCCTTCAATGTAAGACAATCCATATATCAGCAAATATGCATGCACATATATTTCAAGATATTCAGAAGAAATGTGTGATATAAAGATGGCTATGAGGTTCTGTTTGACATTTATTTGTTTGTTTATTGCTGATTATTGTTTTAAAAATCACAAAAACACAAAAGTGTCTATTAGCCAATCAGAGCAACTGATGGAGTGTTTGATAACCAATTAAAATTCATGTGGTAACAAAGACCCACATAATGATTAATCATTCTAAGCTGTAAGAAAATTAAATTATGAAGTTAGTACCAAGATCATGACCACCTGGCTGATGTTAGTTTACCACTTATCAAGCTCATATTCAGCCGAATTAATGAACGATTTAATGAATAGTAAGATAAACTCTCTAGCTAACCTCAAATAATGTCATTTAATTTTTAAATGCTGAGGTTTCGCTGTTTCTGTAGTGACAAAGTGGAAGTTATGCAGAGGCATAAACTGCACGAAATTGAAGCATGAAACTGAAAGTGAGACACCAGGCGTCGGCTGGAGGGGTGAAGCCCCCCGGGGCTCCAGGCTGTGGAACAGTGGAGCTACACTCTCTGTAGCTCAATCTAATACTTTTGAGATGAGTGACTTTTTAAATAAAATATTTGAGCCACAAATGATTCTCAAAACTGCACTGAATGCAACGACACATCGATATGTGATGCCTTGATACCAAAATTCCAGATAAAGACAAAGTGTACAGTGATCAGTGCCACAGTATTAAAACCAGTGACAGATAAATAACTTTGACAATGGCAGTGTCGAGGATTAGGGTATATTAGGAAGCAAGTAAACTGTCACTCGAGCCTGATAGGATGGAAGCAGGAAAAATGATCCGGTACAAAGAGCCACTTTGACAAGAGCCAGATTGTGATGGCTGGATGGCTGCACCAGAGCATCTCCAAACTGGCAGGTCTTGTAGGTATTCCGTGAGATTCAGTTGTTAGTACCTACCAAAACTGTTTAACAGTGAAAGGATTATTAAAGCACATATGGTCCGATCCTACGGAACAGTGACTATAGCACATAGAAAGATACACTATATGGACAAAAGTCTTGGGAGTTAAAGCTATAATAGCAACAAATCGGAGCAGCTTCATATTAAAGTCAATGGTTTTGAGTGCAATGTCATGAAAATCCCATTTGGTGGAAAGGTCAGGCGTCCCAATACTTTTGTCCATATGGTCTATCAGAATCCACAGTGCATCACAACTTGCTGCATATGGAGCTGCGTAGCCGCAGATGGGTCAGTGCTGATCCCTGTCCACGGCTGAAAGCACCTACGACAGACATGTGAGCATGAGGAGTGGACCATGAAACAATGGAAGAAGGTGTCAAAGGTGGACTTTTCCATCATCTGAATGGCCAGGTTTGTGTGCATTGCCTACCTGGTGGTACTCACATGATTAATGCAACCCTACTAATAATCCAGTGCTGGACTAATAAACCAACAACAGTAATAATATTTCCTGAGTTCTTCACTTCCACTGCAAGATCTCAGACACAAAGTCAGGAAAACTAGGTTAAGGTCAAGACTGGGTCCAGATTTCATCCCTGTGTAGATTTTCCTACTCACCTTCGTAAGCATCCTCTGATAAGAAGTGGGCATGATTCCTCTGCCTGGTCCCGGGCGGTGAGGTGCCGAGAGTTGTGTGAGCTTCGGAGAGCCGGAGATAAAGAGCTGGAGTGCCGTACTGGGATGTTGCTTCTTACGCTGCTATCACCTGGATTTACTGGCATCCCACAATGCAACCGCCTCTGCGAATAGTGTGTCATAGTGTCCTCGTTTTTCTCTCCTCTGTAGGAGACTGGCCTCATTTCCAAACACTCGAGGCAGACGTACACAATTAGTTGTGATCTAAATTCAAACACTGATATTTCTTAGAGCTTCAGGGTGAACTAGTGGAAATGTTCGTAGACAAAGGCTGTATTTTAATACTTGTTAAAAATTGTTAAAATCTATGTATTAACTGCAGTAGAGCTGCTAGTTTCATGAAGTTGACAGTCGCTAAACTTTCCTAAGATCAGAACGCCACCTTTGACGTTTTCAAAGTGAAGAAAAAGAAAAAAGGACCCACAGTTCATTAGAAAATTAACATTCTCAAGAGCTTCAATCAGAAATGACGCCTGGGCCTCTGTTTTATATTTACACCCCAGAAACACAGGAAGTCTTGAATTACTAATAAAACGTTCCTAGACATTCTGATCAACCTAATAAAGTAAAGTATACATTACAAAAATTCTAGTTACATTTACCTTATAGGGATTCTTAAGGGTGCCAACGATTGTGGCACCGGTGATTTAGTCCTAAAATGATTTCTTAATGATGGATTTAACTTGAGTTAAAGGCTCGATTTTTTCTATTTTTTCAGTGCAAGAATATGCTGTGCAATAAAAAATGAATTTAACTTAGTTTTTTACACATCCTTATCTGATTGCACTGTATAGGGACCTGGTAACTGAACCTGGTAACACACAACCTCCAAGTCACAGCTTATTGGGAAACTACTCAGTAAATGTTTTGATATATTTTGTCATTTGTATTTGTTTGGAAATCCGCCATAAAGCATTTTCAGATATTTTATTGTGACCCATTAAGGCATTTAAGTTCGAAGTCGCGAAGTGAGGCCTTCATGGGTTTGATTAGTTCACCCAACACATCACACAGATTCTCAATCAGAGTGACATCTGGGGGGTTTGGAAAGCAAGAAAACATATTTGTCAGGTTTTTGAAACTATTCTTGAACAAACTGTATATGTCAAATACACAGTATCTCAAATGCACATGTCAAATTGTAGATGGTCAGTATCAGTCAGCTTTTGTTTTGATCTGCACTCATAGCCTATAATCATTAAAGTGATCTAAACATCACTAAATACTGCCATCTGCTGGCAACTTAAGGTATATATATGTGACAATATGTAAAACCACATGTGCATTACAATAAATAACCATCACATCATTCCACCAAATGGTCAGTCAATCTTTTTTTATTATCTTCACACTGTAAATGGTTTTTTTGTGGGTTTTATTTGGGTAGCTTTGTTCCAAATCATTGTTTTAATGCAGCCCAGTGAAGTAGGACAAAGCACAGCATTACACAGTGTGTTTCTTTTTGTCTAAACTTATATTTCAATAAAGGACCATAAGACTATAAAGCTGACAGACATAATGCCAGAGACTGGGGTGATAAAAGCTGAGTTCCTACAAAAAAATTACACAATCGCAAAAAGCAGTTGAAAAAAAACACTTCTTGGAACATTAAATAATTTCTTATACATGAATTTAAAGACACACAACATAAGATGGATCACAGTCAGAGTGCCTTCCAATCAATTGGTGTCTTTCCAGATGCCCTGAGTAAACGGTTGATTTTTGAGAAGTGTCTACATCCAAAAAAGCCCAGGTGAGCAGAGAAAGGAGAGGGATGAGACGTCTCAAGGATGTGATGTCGTGTCTAGAGAAATTGTGACACTATAATCAGCTCCAGTTGATGATTAAAGGAACATCATGATTAAATCTGAGCGACTGTAATCAGATTGCGAGCATTTCCGTCCACGTTCTAATTAAAACTACAAAAAATTGAAGCATTTATAATTCCTGGCCAGTTGAGTCACCTTGAGTCTGAGTGACCTGAAGACTGTGCTACACTTCACCAGTTTAGACTGGTTTTCTTTATTTACTGTGAACTTACTCGGTCAATGACTGCACCTTTCCTTTGAGCGTAGGATCCCCACAGTAGGAAGACCAGGCCTGTCCGAGACCTGCTGAGGCTCAGAACCACTGCGTTGGTGAAGAGCTCCCAGCCCTGAGCCTGATGGGAGGTGGGCTGGCGGTCTCGAACAGTCAAAACTGAATTCAGGAGCAAAACACCTGGCAGCAAAGAAGGACATGCTTTAAAGAAGCAAATGCATCTGAAAGCAGAAATGAGACACTTAAGGGGCCCTGAAGATGCTTATAAAGCACTGAATGGCTTCTGGCTTTAAAATGACTGACTGTGTGTGTGGTGGTAGAGGTCAAACACCCTGGACAGGTTGCCAGATCATTGCAGGGTAGACACACAAAGAAACACACTCACATCTTACACCAACTGTATCTCCCATTCCCCGAACTGGTAACTCAGAAACGGTTCTGGTGCCAGCAGCCAGCATCCTGCACTCTTTTTAGATTGCTGCTACTGCTTTAAGTTCTGGGACCTTTAGTCCTTTTGTCGATTTTTTAAGACAACAGTTGGCCTTACAGTGTCAGAAACCATAACCAAGTGTATGCGTTTTTTGCATAACAGCCCAGGGGCCTTGAGCTTTCATTACTTGTTAGACTGAGCTTCAGTAAATAAAAAAAAATCAAGAAACAAACTTTGGACACCAAAAATATATTGGCTGATGATTACATATGGACCAAACTATTGCTTTAAACATGAAAATGTGGTAAAATCATTGCAATTAAATACTATAAATATTCATCTAGGGAACTCATGCAAAAGACAAATTAGTCAAAAGCCTCATTTTAGAGCTTCAGTCTCCATGTTCGTATCTGTAGTAGTAGTTTAAAAGATGACTAACCCTGCTTAGCCCATCCTGTCAGGTCTCCGTGACCAGGGTGCTGGAAGTCTTCAATATCTATTGCTAGTTCAGTAAAAATATTTTCCAAGCTGAAACAAATGACAGTAGCCTGTGCATTAAATGAATAGAAATATTGAAAATCGATACATTTGCAAACTAGTTTGCTGTTCAGTGCTATAAAACATTAGAAAACAAAACACATGCCTGTTTTTGAGGTCACTGATTCAAAACCATACATAATTAAAAATAGTACATGCAGAATTTCCACATTTAGTATGTTTCTACATATTTTAATATATTTTTATATTAGATTGTATTTCATTCTACAACCATACATTTTAAATATTCAGATTATATTTCGTTTAGTATATTTCTATCATGGTCTTATTATTCTCTGTACATTGTCTTTAGCTGTTTTATTTACATGTATGGCATTTTGTGTTACAGTATTTGTGCCACCACACCAAGAAATAATCGACTGAATGGGTAAAACCTACTTAGTAACAATTGAACTATAACAAGGGTCTAACATTAGACAACACTTCAACCCTCCTATTGGCCAGTTAGTGCAGACAATAAAGAACTTTTAAATAAGAATGCTATAGCCTTAAGCTAGGCTAGCTTCAATGAGCTAATCAGCTAGCTAAGAAAACTTGCTAGTAGTGCTAACTAGGGATGCACCGAAATAACTTTTTTGGCCGAAAACCAAAACCGAAACACCGAAAGAAATGATTATTAAATTATTAAAAGAATACATCTATTACAAAACTATGAAAATATTAATTTAGCATTTCAACAATGCACAATATAAAATGAAATTTGAAATATTTTACTTGGCCCCACTCATGAATAGCCTAAAAGTAAGATAAAATATTACGTAATTATATATCTTCTCTCATAAAACCAGTGAATTCAAGTGCATTTTAATATTCTGAACGAAGTGCATGGACACATAGCAAGTGCTTTAAAACTGCTGAAAGATAAACAACATTCTCTGAAGGCCTTTAACAAAATAGTGTGTTAAAACAGAGACTGGCATCCCATATATTAATCACGGGAAAACGTGCCTTTTCAGAAACACAGACGGAGTGGGTGTTCTCTTCTGGGCTCCATGAGGATGTTTTGATTTTATATGATAAATTAATCCCGATGTTGAGAAAATCTTTGTGGATGCACCCCCACTAGAAATGTTGGCATTGCGCGCTTTACAAACAGCTTTCCGTGTGTCTTTCTTAGATATATGGAAATGCGCCACACGGCAGACATACTGACTCTAATCCAGTCTGGCTTTGCAGGTTGTGGTTGTTGTTAGCACTGTTTCGGTCATATAAAAAAATCCCAGTTTTCGACCGAAAATTTTCAGTGGCCAAATATTCGGTACATCCCTAATCCTAAACACACTAAATATTAAGCAATCAAGTAATAAAGTCAGCATTTATGTTTAGCAGTTTGCTAAATAAAACTATTTTTCATATTGCAACATCAAAACTTCACTGGCTTTGTTGGGTTGAAGCCCATGTTAACAGCACTGGTTAAACAATGGACGGATGGAGGAATTAATGAGTTCATTGCTGTTTCAGGTGTGTATACCTTGGTGGTGGAGGAGTAGGCCTCAGGACACTGAAGCACAGGCCGTGGGCCTGACCTTGTCTGGGATAAGGGTCTTGGCCTAGAATGACCACTTTTGTCTGAAGCCCAAAGCAACACAGATAAATAAAGTTAGAGCTCTTAGTCTAAACTTTCCTTAACTTTCTTTTGTAATTAAAAACTCACATCCTCGAACGTGCACGCATTCGTCCAAAGGAAAACTTGCTCCGCGGTCGGATAGACAGTAAACCTTTTCCTCTCTTCCATCACAAAAGACATGAGCTACAGGAAGACAAGACAAGGATCAAGAGAACAAAACGAGTTTTGAAAATTGTGGATGAATATTTGTATTTTCAAATGCCAACACTGCTGCTGCAGTCCGGTATTTTGCCTACATCTGTAATAGCATTAAATTGTTGCTCTGGATAAGACGGTCTGCCACCGTGCCCACCGGTCATCCTCCTAGAGATCCACTCGCTGGCATGTTCAGCTCCAACTAGACCCTTCACCTAATGACCCTTTCCAACGAGTCCTCGTTTGTATTTTTAGCCCCAGTAGATCAGGGGTTACTCTCCAAAAACCGCAGCAGTGTCCCAATACTTTTGTCCCACGACCTTCTGAGTTGAACATATCGGCAGGGAATTTAAATTAAAAGAGGCGAATACAGGTTTACCTTTACATTTTCTTTAAGGGTAATGCATTAGACTGAGTTTAAAATGACATTAAAGTGTACAGGGAGCAAATTAGAGGGCAGATATAGGGTTTACATTATAAAAATCGGCATTTTAGGAATTTTTTACCGAAATGCAATGACACGTTTTTTCACTATATGCGGGTGCTCTTGGAACGTAACCTCTGCGAAAAGCGAGAGATTACTGTACTCCACCGAAATTGCTCTCTGCTAAGCTACGGTCATTGAAATAAAATCTGTATTGGGTGTGGTTCAAGATGACTCCACTTTCGCTGTCGCAGTAAGTCTGAGCAAAAAGTGTGTAAACAGCCGTTCCTGTGTACCTTGGTGAAGTAAGATTTGGTGAACTCGTCCCCAATATACTTTCTCCAGCTTTCTCCAATGGGAACAGGAACATTGCGGGTCGACAGTCTGTCCAGGGCGGCCCGTCTGTTCTGCTCTATTCGCTCCAGTTGCTCAGAACTGAGCCGCAGCTCTTTTGTTAGTTGTTCCATCGCCTAAAGAAAAATGCTTAATTAACCTAATTTAATTTTGCCACACATTTAAAATTCAATTCCACTGATAGATTGGTAACAGATTTTGTTACTGTAATATATAAAATCTTTTTTTAACTGGAAGAAAGCAAGGCACTCTAATTTACAAACATATACAGCACTCATAAAATCCTTTAAAATAAGTAACCTGTAGATGCAACATCGAGAAAATAAGTAAAATATTAAAATATATAAAACACCACACAAGACAAAAAAACCCCAATTTAAATAAAGAGAACATCATGCAGGAGATTCACACTGCAAAAACTCCGGATCTAACTAAGACTTGCCACCTTATTTATAGCCTAAAAGTTTTCTTGATCTTGTTTTGAGAATAATATACTATATAAAAGCAGACTTTCTAAGATTATTAAGATTGTTTTAAGGTATTATTTCCATATTTCAAGAAATCTTACCAAGTCTAAATATCTTACTGCACTGGCAGATAATTTCACTTGTTTCTAGTCTAAAGGTTTCTTTAAATAGGAAAAAAAAGATCAAAAAGACTTTTAGGCTAGAAATAAGATTGAAGATTGAAAGTCTTAGTTAGATCAGGAGTTTTTGCAGTGCAGCCGGTGAGAGCGGAGATACTAATATCCAGAGTAACCTGCAGAAATACCTTCTGATTTTAGTGCTTGAAGTTAGCCAGACGTTTCATCTGCAGCAAGTGAATATGTCTTCTGTAGCTTCTTGTTCTCAGCAGCTGCAGCAAAATCAGTCGTGCAGATCTGTTTGCTCTGCAGGATGCAGCTCTGAGTGAAAGTGAAACCTGAAAATGCTAGATGTCAAACCGAGTGAATCTGTCCGTGTTGAGTAAGCCTCAGTATTTGCACTCTAAATGGATTCTTACAATAAAATATTCATCACAAAAATCAAAAACTACAAATGAAACCTCACTATAGTGCTTCCCAATCTCTCAGCTTCGTTTCAGCCCCAAGCAAACTTGGTTTTATAAATTGTCACAGGAAGCCCATTTATGGTCAAATGCAGAGCACAGTTTGATTTCTCATCTTTAAACACCTTCTAAAGCTCCTTATTGGCTGGTCGGTTTCATTATGTGTGTCTGAGTCAATCATGGCTGCCCTACATGATTCTCAATGATTAAAAGGAATAGTGAACTCCAAATTAACAGCCAAGATCTTTTCATTCGTTTTTTTTATCGTTATTGTTGTTATTGTTAATGATGATAATGATAACAACAACAACACCAACAACAACAATAATAATAAATAATAAATACTCTCTCTTTTGAAAGCAAGCTACAGGCCATCATTAATAGATTGGAAGGTCGTCCCTGTAGATCACCAGCAGTAACTCGTTCCACCCACTGTTAGCACCCAGAATCCTGAACTGTGGTAAATAAACTCAGAGCAGTCTGCTGTTACAGCTCCGCAGGTCCTATAGACTGCCCTCCAGCGACCCCAGTGAGAGGCTCCTGCTCATTGTCAAGCTTTTCCCTTTTTTATTCTATTGTTCGGAGACCTGATAAAACAGGGGATGAAATTAAGGTTTTTCTCAAGCAGAAAAAGAGTTCAAGAAACAAGGAGAGCAGAGAGAGCTGAAATGGGGTGATGGGTGTCTAGTCCCACTAGGATTCTTGCCTCAGGACCAAGAGGTCATGGGTTCGAATCCTACCTTCAGCTGACCACCACCTAGGGGGTATTCCATGAAACAGGATTAAGGGAAAGTCTGGCTTATTTCAAGGGAAAGTAAGTCAGACTTTCCCCTAATCGTGTTTCATGGAATACCCCCCTGGTTCCTGAACAAGTCCCTTAATCCCAAGTTCCTCCAGGGAGACTGCCCCCTGTAGTTAGGGAGTAAGTAGCTTTGGATAAAAGCATCTTATAAATGCTGTAAATGAAAAAGACTGACCAAGGATGGGAAAGAAAGAGACAGTGAGAGGATGGAGAATCAGGTACAGCAGCATAGGGACTCAACAACCATCTGCTAAATATCAGTCTGACTCAAACAGATGGACAGTTTGTATTAAAGTCCTCATGATATACAGTTCAGAACAGATACAGAGGCCAAATGCAGAACCGTAATATTAGGAAATGATGAGTTGCCGCCCCACACTGGTGTGTGTGGTTGCAGTAATTTACTCATACTCTAACCACAGTTTAACGGTATAGTGACCCTAGTTTATTCCTCGCTGTGGTCCTGGGTACCCGGAGCCTATTCGGGGGCCAGCGGGTGCGAGGCAGGGACTCACCCTGGGTGGGCCGCCAGCACACAGCAAGACTATATAATAATATAACACAGGAAAACAGCTGAGACTTCATGTCTCATAACTTCACTCACTAACAGCTCTGGGGGAAAGCAAAAAGAAGTGTTGCCTGTGCTGGTGCACACTCACACGATGCACTTTCATAGTCCCTGAGACTGATTAAATAGTGGAGCAACACATTCCCCACATTTTGCAGTGATGTCCTCCATCAGTTTGGGTTAGGGATTTCTTTCACAGGTCTGTGAACAGTGAACTGGTTTCACAGATCAAGAAGCTGGTAGTGACCGGAAGAACATAAGGTCCTTCCAGCCATCACATCTGTCACACATGCACTAAAAAGGTTTTCCCTCCCAGACAGATAGAGCTAGCAGATCAGCTGTGTGTGCTGTGCTTGTTACCCTGAGTTAGTTTTCTTTGCTGCTGAAATGTTGTCCCTTTGTTTTTGGTCTGTCATGGTTTCACAATCCGGAAGGTCCTGTGCTTCAAAAGTCCTGTGCTTCTTTGTATCTATAAGGAACCTCTTTTTGTAAATCTGCCCAGCCTGCTCGACCTCTCCAAAGGGCCTTAACATTAGTGATGGGAATTCCGTCTCTTTTTAGAGAAGGCTCTTTCGGTTCCCAACCGGCTCTTCAGGTTGTTTTGTTGCTTTAATTAATTTATTATCAACAACAGTATAAAATTATGCACAAAATCAATTACTAATGTAAAAAAAAAAAACGGGATTTTTATTTATATATGTTTACTATATAAATATTTTTTATTTATTCACTTCACACAAAATGTAAAAAAATAATTATAAAATAAAAACACAACGATTTACAATTCAAATTTTAACTATTTAAATTTTCAGCTTTTTCCTTTTAAACAAACTTAAAGTGAAACAACACAAAACACTGCAAACCACAACACAATAAAATTTCGATTAAAATATGCAAAACAAAAAGAAAAAAATGAACACCCAGATCTTTAATTAAGGGAAAGGTTGGCATTCAGAAATACCAAGTGCCTCAGCTTTGAGGAGCTGATCCGGTTTCTTCTGTCAGTAATGATCTGTCCTGTTTTGGAAAAGATTCTCTCAGAGG
>JBBPDC010163398.1:0-18240 GCA_037974485.1 Hemigrammopetersius urotaenia | reverse complement strand
AGACATCTTTGGTTTTTCTGTTGGAACTTTCTTTAGCCAATCACAAGACCAGGATCCATCGGCCAATAGGATTCGCAAGCAGAAACTATCAAAGCCCCGCCTCCAAACTGCCAAAACCCACCCCCTTTCAAACCGCGAGCGCAGAAATCTCACTCGAGCAAAAAAGCCGCTGGTCGGTAATCTAACCATCGAGAGGAAAAAAGACATTCGCGAGAGGAAAAACAGTTCGCGCGCAATATTATCACAATAGCGCACACGATTCTTAATTTTGTGCTCTCGAGTTTCACATTTGCGTGCGCGACTTTGATATTTACGCCAGCGATTTTTTTGCGGCAAGCGGTTTTGCACGCACTAGTTTTGGCATGGATGTGACGCAATAGTTTTTTTAATTCTGACCCTGCATCCACACATTTAACTCATTGTACAAACTTCTGTATGTAGTTGGGATTTTCCATGGTTATGACAAACAAAACTTTGCCACAGGAGAGCTTATGGACCTCTGTGTGTACCAGAGCATACAGGCAGCTCTTCAAAGGTCTTGCTTTAATGAAGTTGACAGTGTGCACCACATCGCCCAGCACATCAGACAGATCTTTATGTAAAGACTGTCAGTCATTAGCATTTTTCTGTTTGACCAGGCTGACCAATCCCTTCACTCTCCCCAGCGTAGTAGCTGTAAATGCCCACTGCTGTTTGTCTCTACATCTACCAACATATGTTCAATACATCTGCCAATTGTATTATTTAATATGGGGACTTCTGATATTAAGCAGCATCTGGCCCCAACTTTGTACTTACAATAGCTTTGCAAGCAGGCAAGATTTGACCACTGCTTGTGATTTCTTGGATTTAGCCACAAGCTCTGCTGCTTGATAGCTATCTTATAAAGCTTTATCAGAAACAGTAATAGTTTTGATCATGAATGTTGCTTGTTTGTCAGTTTGAATTTTCAAACGACTGAAATATGAAATGTCCTTGATGGCAAGTGCTGCATGTTTTATAGTGAGATGTCTCTTCAGTTTATTGGAAACCTTCACCACACTGTATTGTCTGCTTACCACTTTTATTTTCTTCTTTGGTTCAGCACTGCAAGGTGGAGGTGGTCCGGGTTCATGGTCAGAAGTTCTTTTCAAGGATTGGAACACATAATGTGAAGTTCTTTTCAAGTATGAATGTATGGAACACAATGTGATGACACAGTCACTATTCTGATGTAATAAAAGAACATCCACTGACAACTTACCTTCCGCAACACACTCATTCAGATCTACATTTATTTGTCTGTCAGGACTTCATATTTGTCTGATCGTGAGCTGGAATGAATTTCAAAGGTAGATTGTTGCTTGCTGATAACTTGTCAGATTGTTCAAGCCACATTTGGTTTTGTATCCACATTTTTCTACCCCTAAGCCTAACCTTAACCCAAAAGTTTGTACAGGCTTGCTCATTATAAATAGGAACAGCCACTACTTTTCTGAGCAAGCTTTACGTTAGATATTACTGTGAGTATTTGATTGCAGTCAGCCACAAGTGTATTAGTGTATATAGCTGCTTATGGTGGATGATTTGTTTTAGGGCACAAACCTCACTTCAGTTCATCCCAAATGTTTTGACTGGTGGTCTACCACTCCAGAGAACACAGCTCCAATGCTCCACAATCCAGCAATGGCAAGCTTTGCAATCCCATATGCTGGCAATTTTCACTGGGCATGATGGCGCATGGCCCATGCATGAAGAGGGTTTCATTCTATTGACCTTGCTTTGGATACTCACGGCTGTGGGTGAATGCCTGTGTCGGTGATAAGTGCACTGAAAGGATTGAACTCACTAATTAAAAGTGATTTAGAAATTATTAGAAGAACAGTTTCTAAGTTTATATCCCTTCTATTGCAAAGATTTCTGTAATGATGAGTCTACTTTGTCATCAATATGATGTGTGTTTACGCATGCATTATCATGTGCCACAGACTAGTAGGTTGTTGCGCACTTGTAACCAGAGACGGGCTCTCAGTGGCCCATATCTCTGTCCCTGGTGTCTAGATCATTACTGATCTCTGGTTTCAGATCCTCCATTCACAGCATGCAATGAGCTGTGCAGTCACTAATCAACCTAGGCCTCGCTGACAGCACACTTTGCATCCTGAGCTGTGATTGCCTTTTGAGGGGCTATTGATTATTAACATTACTCTTCATACAAATGTTAAGTTTAAGATTTCTGAACATTTCTTAGTTTATATTTTAAAGTTATAAAAAGAGCTGACAGCTCTACAAATCATTCAAACACATTTTTTGCTTTGTGCTACCAATTACAAGGGAATCTGCGTGGTTTATGGATTTTCATAGTAGGATTAAGGCTGGGCTGTCAGCAGCAAAGAGCCAATTAGCCTGTGATGCCATTAGTCCTAAATCCTTTTAAAGACAATACAAAGATTGAGCAGCTGTGCTTCCATAGTGACAGTGTTCAGGCCTGGATTAGATGTCACTCTTTGGTTTCCTGTTGCTGTTTGCAGGATTGTCGTCATGACCAGCCTGGGGACTGGAACCCATGGGGGCAGAAAGACAGTTTGTTCAAGCCTGACATACTTGTTTTTTCTCCATCTGAGCCTGGGCACCTATCTGTCCCTTCTCTGATAGCTGTCCCAGAAGGACCTGAACTCACTGGACTCCCTGAAACCAGAGATCTCTCTGCTAAGACCAAGAGCCTGCCAAAGAGTCTATCAAGGTGAGAGTTCAGCAAAAACATAGTGCATACTTGTGGATGGTGCTATGTGATACTTGTGGATGTTTCCCATTTAAAGTGATTGTTAAGGCAAATACCTACTTACCCAGATGTAGCTAACAAGTAATGGATAGCTACACACACTAACATTATCCATCCATCCATTCTTGTTATTAACAGTCTCAGGCTCAAACAAATATGCTTATGTGGTTTCTGAATGACGCTAAACTGGTGACCATATGCTTCCATTATTTGTTAACTACATTAGCTTTGTAGCTCCATTGCAAATGTAAATAAACAAATTTACACCAAACACCAAACACCTTGGCTCAATAACTACAGTTAGAGAAAGTTTATATATTTTTTGGCTGAATGATCTCACTGCGAATGATCACCTTGCCCTAGCAACACGGCAAGTATCTAAATATTTGAACACTCTCCTCTTTTTACCAAGCAGGCTCTGCAGGACCAGCGTAAAGGGTCTTCAAATAAAACACAGTAATAGCTGTTGTAGGAAGATGGCATCAAATGTTCACAGAGGAGGAATTCCTGCAGTCATTAAAGGACACCAGCATTTCAGCTATGGTGGAGCTGCACTTCCTGAGTGAGCATCTTCTTTCACCTAAGAACAAGAAATTAAGATGATCCAGAATGATCCACAAATACATAGATGAAATTTGAATATCCATCTCAACAGTCAACATACAAAAAGCAAAAGTAAAAACATTAATCATTCTTTTTGTTTTCCCAGGTCTGTCACCATAGCCCAATATTATGACCTAACTCCAACCAAGAAAAGTAACGTTCGCATCACTGATCAGCTGTGGGTCAATTTCTTTCTTTTATTAGTGCATTTTTTGAGCATTGTATATTCCTATATATTTGACAATTAGACATATTTATTAGACACACCACACTATGTGGCCAACAGTATAGGAGCTTGCCAGCCTTTACATTCCCAACAATTCATATGGAGTTGGCTCCAGGTTTGCACCTATAGTAACCTCAATCCCACCCCTGCTGCACATTTCTTGTCTTGATATTGCTTCCAGAAGCAGTACTGTGTAGTGATTCAACAGTGGACAATTTTTATACAATACGTGCTTCAGTACTCAGCACCCCATTCTTGTTAGTTTCTATGGTCTACTGCTTTGGGGATGATCTGTTCTTGTTCCTAGACACCTCCTGTTCACCCTATTAGCACCCTATTATCTGGGGTATCAAACAGGGCAGAAATTTTACAAACTATCTTTTGGCAAAGGTGGCATCTCATAAGGTTTAAAGCTTCACAATTCTATTGCCAGTGTTTGTCTATGGAGATCACATTGCTATGTCCATAGCAATGGTTCTAGATTAAACACCTGTACTCAATAATTATGAGGGGTGTCAACATACATTTGGCCATATTGTGTACTATGATACACCCTGTAGGTATACAGTTAAGAGACTAAAGGTAATCTTTTTCCATTTTCTAGACTAGGGAATCCCAGTCCTGGTCCTGGAGATCCACCTCTTTACAAAGTTTAGCTCCAACCCCAACGTTACTTCAGAGGCATCTGTAGATTAGAACTAGGTGTCCTGTCAGAAAAAATAACTGTCCCAGTAAAGTTTGGTCTTCCAAGGTACAAGCAGCATAAGTGTACCCTCAAAGGAACACGGTTCTCAAGGTCTAAATGTGCACCTTAAATGAGTTTAAACTTTAGCATTAATGGTTAGCATTAGCAGCGTACAAAGACTCAAACGTTGTCAAATGTTGAAATGACTCTCTCTATCCACATGTTTAGACAGGGAACAGCTTACTAATACTAGGTTTAAAACACTAAAATACAAGGACAAGACACAGAGCTGCCATGCAGCATGCTGCAGCAGGCTGCTTCTTCTTTCTTTTTTTTATCCCGGTAGACAACTTGTCAGTGTATTACCGCCACCACAGGAATGGTATCAGCCAATGACATCTGCAACATGGAAAACCTCCAGGACCACGACAGCACCCAACTTCAGGCCTTCAGCAATAGTCCACAGGACTACTGCTGGCCAAATAACTTAAACAGTAGTGAGACTGTGTCTGATACACTCATACCAGATAAAGGGCAGGTAGAGGTAAGATGGTAAATTGATAAATGACAGTCAGTAACTGTTCTCCTACCAAGTGTCCTAATAAAATGGTAGTGAGTGTAGCTGTAGCTAATAAACTGGCAACTTGTATATTTCTTGTTTCTCTCTCCCTCAAGAATTCCCAAGCCAACTGATATCAACATTGGGTAAGAATATAAACAGTCTGGTTTTTTTTCTATGTCCTTGCTGTTCATAGTTCAATACAGTTACTGTCTTCTCAAAAATGTCCTTCAGTGTCCTAAAGTGAAATAGGTTGATAAGATTTTCTCACATTCTGCCTCTTTCTCTAACTGTGACATTCTGTGTGTGTGTGTGTGTGTGTTCCCGCAGTGAGAAACTAATTAAGGTCTCTATTCAGAGGGAGCACCCTTATCAATCCCACATCTCCCGCTGTGCCATGTTCCCCACCTACTCCTGCCCTGATGATCCAGACACAGGTGTGCGGGCTGCATCCAAACTCCCTCTCAACACCCTCCTCCCTGCCAGGGCTCCACAAATCATTCAGCTCAATAAAAGCAAAGGTGAGAGCTGGTCTGAATACTTTTTCATACATGTTCAGGATGGAAATGTTCTGATATTGTTGGAAAGCCAGAGAAAAATGGGGATAAGTTAAATATCAATCAACAGTCTTGACTTCATCTATTGCTTTTTTTACCAAAAAAAATGTCTGTGTTGGTATCTTGGAGGAATATTAGCCAATTTCTCCTTACAGAATTGCTGCAACCTAGTGATTAGTGGGAATTGTTGTTTGAAATGACATTTTTATTGGATCTAGACTTTGAATTCAAGACTTCTTCAGCTTCAACCATTCTCAACTTCTGCTGAGCTTTAGTTCATAGGAAAAAAAAACCTCCTGTAGAATATCCTGAGACAATCCATAATTCATAGCATTAAGTCCATGGCTAAAAAAAAGCCTCCAAACCCAGATACTGCCACCACGTTTCACAGTCCTTAGGCCTGTAGTAGTGGAATGCAGTTTTTGGGGGTTTTTTGCCAGATACAGTAGTTCTCATTACATTTTTAATGAACTTTTTTTTTTACTATTTGAAATAAACTATTTTTGCCACATAACATTCTCCCAGTAGTACAGGTGACTTTTAGGAAGCTATAAACAGGCAGTAATATTTTTCCTAGATAATACTGGTGTTAATCTTATTCATACTGTCACGTCTTCCCTCCTTCTCCAGACACTTGCACCAGTCGAATTCGAAGTGATCCATACTTTATTTTCAAATAAACACAAAACCAAAACGGCATGAAAGCCAGACTCCAAACTAAAGGTTCTCAAATGAAACGGATACAGGATTACACCCAGTTACTGTGATGGTTGACCAACCATGCAGGTCGGTCACACACAAACTAAATACTGAAACCCTAAACCCCACAAGCCAATCACAAAACAGAAACACTTAACTACACTCAGCTGTGACTTATAAACGAAAACCCATCACCACTTCATAATAAGAAACCCCAAACAAAACTCAAAACAAAAACAGAAAAGGCCGGCCTCTAGTGGCCGCCTAACATCACACTCCCCAGCCCTGACACAATATTTCTTTCAGTGTCGTCTGATAGTATTTAAATGTGTTGTGAAGAGTAGACCTTGATAGTGAAGATACCTTCGCTCTGCTAAACATAGTTTACAAATAGAGCAGGGTGACCTACTCATACATGTAAGGGTCATATAATTGATTGGACAATCTGAGTCTAATGATCCTTTAATTGATCATTCACAAACCTTTGCCTATAAAGATATAAAATAATGTATGTCGAAATACATCCATGCTGCATTTTATGCCGTGTTGCACTGTTGCACACTACTGTACATTTGACTCCACAATATAGGCTACAGTAATCGCCCGCTTTTCACGGGGGTTACGTTCAGCACCCGTGTATAAAAACGCGTTGTTGTGTTTCGGTAAAACGAAATAAATGCCCAAAAAGGCCTATTTTATAGTGTAAACCCTAAATATGCCCCCAAATATGCACCCAGAACATTTAATGCATTGCCCGTAAAGGAAATGTAAAGGTAAGCCCGTATTCACCTTTTTTAATTTAAATTCCTTGCCGAGATATGCAACTCGGAAGGTCAAAAGTATTGGGACACCGCAGCGAGGTGAACGGTTTTCGGGAATAAATAAAATGCACGATTATTATTCTTAATGTAATGATAGGGAATCAAGAATCATCTGGCAACATTTGGTTAATACAGTGTGGAACTGTTAATACAATAGTCTAAAAAAACAAAAGGTCAAAGAAGGCAATGACATTAGAGTTCCGACATAAAGATATTATAGCTAAATTTTGAGAGAGAGAGAGAGAGAGAGAGAGAGAGAGAGACAGAGAGAGAGAGTGATAGAGGGAAAGGGGGTGAGTGATAGAGAGAGAGAATGAGGTTGATAGAGAGAGAGAGATAAATAGAAAGAGAGATAGTGTGATAGAGAGAGAGCGAGAGAGATAAATAGAGAGAGAGAGAGAGAGAGAGAGAGAGAGAGAGAGAGAGTTTTTTCTCCTGAACAATGCTGCTTGGGTTGCAGGCGCACCATACCGTCATGAACTCCTTGACGTTCCCATGGCAACCAGAAGGTCTGTAACAACTTGGCCTGGGCAAAATGGCTTCCAGAATGTGAGTTGCATTAATGTCTTTCAAGTATCAATGTGAGTTTCAAAGAAATTAAACATCAAACTGTATGTCAGCCTGTGACAGCTGTCCTCTCCCCATGTCCGTCAGCACACCAAGCCAGTAAAAGGAGAAACACAGGTGTTTTACCCCAAGGCTCCAAAAACGCTATGCCCCAATATGACTCTGCGAGAATGGAGGAGCACACTGTCTGAGCGCACTGCAAACATGTTGCGTAACCTGGAGAAGGCCCAGTGGCTCACTTCATATCAGTTACACTACACAGGTAAAGCATATCAGCAAGTGCACTGTAGAATCTGCATCTGCATCTGCATCATAACCAGTTGGGCAAGTTCCTTTAAAAATTTAATTAAACTACCGATTACTGATTACTCCTTATAAAAGTAATCAAATCAAGTGATTACTTTATTTCATAAGTAATTAGTTACATTACAGTTAGATTACTAGTTACTTCCCCTACCTCTAAAGAAACTCTCAAGTCAGCTCAAACACGCTTGCATTTAGGTCTCCCTTGGATGACCTCTTGCATGTAACTGTCAGACAGACATCTGCCTGCCGTTAACAGGTTACTGTGAATTATTATTACTGTTTTTTTACGATATATTTGTTAAAGCAATCAATTGTGTTGTGCCGGTTCACATTGAAAAAGAACTAGATCAAAAAAAAAAATGAACTAGTTCACGTTCGTTCGTTTATTTTACATTTTCAATACAAAGTCCATGTATCTCAACCTCTTTTAATCCTCTTCTATCTGTCATACCACTTAAAAAACAATTTTGAGGTTGAGAATAGATCTTATCACTTAAGCAACACATGATGTTATGCTGAAAATGAAAAAGAACGAGGTGCAGGTACCGTATACTGTATATGGACATTTTTTTCAGACAATATTAACACATAATGTTAACAAAACATGTCTACCTGAAATGCAACATTCAGACAATATCTTTTAAAGTGCTCAGAAAAGAACAGAACTAAAATTAAACATATAATCTACACAAAAACTAACTAAAATGTTTAAACAAACTGCCTTCTGTAGAGGCGTCCGAACTTGTAGCAGCAATCATGCCTGCCTGTAATCAGAAGTGATATGTCATGCGCTCTAAGAGCCAATGTTTTTTTTTAATCAGAAGAGCCGACTCCCATCGAGTGATATACATAATATATAATGGTTCCGGGGCCCATGGCCATAAGGTTCATTGCGCAATGATGTAGACAAAAAAACATTTACTGAAAATATCTTTAGTAACCAAAAATGGTTCTTCAATGGTACAGCACAACAAACCCTTGTCAACACCTGTATTTTAAAGAGTGTGTCTCAGAGATAATTCAATTTACCCAGGTGGTTGCAAAAAGAAAGACGAAGGAATAAACAGCCATATTGTTTAATGAGACATGTATTTACTATGAATGCTTGTACAAATATACAAATTCTTTCCAGGCACTGGGCCTACTAACCCGATAAAACTGGACGACTTCAATGAGAAGACAATAGGCCTGATCACAGGAGAAATTAGTTCCTTCTCAGCACAGCTGGTATGAAACACACATGAAGTACCAGAGAGTTTAATTGAAAATAATTCCACTCATCCTTGTTATTTTTCCCAGGGTCTGACAAATACTGGCATTTTTTTGTCATCTTTTTATCTGTAATTTCCATCAATCTTTTTTTCCTCTTTTTGTTCTCTGACATATATGTCTTAATCACTGGGATGTCTGAACAAACACTGGATGCTCTGCATTGGTGTGTCTCAGAGGGAGCGATCTTACCCCACTTTTCTGCCCTCTCGACCACTGGAGGGACGCAAGGCCAGGATCCTGCAGAACAGGCGTCCTCTAGAAAGCAGATATCCTCCCCCCTCACCTTCCTTCCCCACAGAACCTCCTGGCTGTGGCCTAGACACCAGAAAAACTTTTGGAGCTCTTGAGGGTACTGCTGAACAGTTTCCCATTCAGGACAATACGCTTGGCAAGTGGTCTATGCCACATAATGCAAGTATTGAGGCAAGAGTGATCAAAGACAATGAGGCCAGTGAATCAAGTCAAAAGAGCACAGAATTTAATAGCACACTCGATGAATGTGAAGTGTGTTGGCAGAGAAATTGTGTGTGTAGCACTGAGCTCTATGGACCACATTCAACCAAAAAGCCTACGGAGATACAAAATCAGACAGATAACACCAAGTTAGAACAATTTCTCAAACAAAACACCTTTCAGCCTGCCCTGCAAGTAAAGAAAGATGTGTCCGATAACAAAGCCCAGATGTACATGGCAAGGAAGAACCCTTTTGAGCTTAGCCAGCTGCCACCACCCAGTGTGGACAAAGCATATGGGTTTATGGGCTTGGAGCAAACAGGAAAAAAGTCAGAAGAGGAAGAAGAGATGGTAAATGGAGTTTCCCGCACTTTTTCCTGCATCCAGCCTCGCTCCTCCAGCGCCCCCTTCCAGTACAGAGGTTCAACCAGCAGCAGGGCTGATGGGAATGGAATCTTCCGCTCCAAGTCTGTGCTGCTAGAAGTTCAGGATTCTTTCAGCCGGACAGAGGCCCACCAACACTTCTACAAGAACCTACAAGGCTCCAGCATGGACCTACGGGATAACCATGACACTGGAAGAAAACACTCCTTCTATGGATTCAACTCCTACTACTTCCACAACTGAACTTGAAGTTTAGGCACTAAAGAGCCAGAATAAATGTTCATGGAGCTGAGAAACATCTAACTTTTTGATGCCGTGTTACACTTATTTTTCTTTCATTTTCTGTATGGACTGAAAGTGAAGACTGTCTGGGTACACTGCCAATATGCCATGCAATTCTTCTCTGCTACTAACTTCACTTTCCAAGATACTCTTTTGTGTGAGTTTAGCTTTCATTTTACCATTTTATAGGCATTTTAATAGGCATTTTGTGTCTGAATAGCACTAAACCCAACAGTGTTTCTCTACACACAACAGAATTCTGAGAATGTACAGCCAGTGGACGTAGGTATGGGTGCTATGTTGACCTTAGCCTCACTAAGAACAATGTTCTTTTCATTCCTCTTCTCATTAAAGCCCTTTCAGACCTGTGAAAAGCATGACTCTCAGAGGGATGTGTACATCTGCCCCATGAGTGTCCTTGAGGACACAGCACATCTTTTCATTCTCTCTCTCTGACTCTGCCCAACCTGGAGAGACATTCCAGCAGGCTGAGCTGTCCCCTGTTCTATGCCAAGTGCTCATATTCACACTGTCATTGTTTGCAGTGATATGAATGTGTAAAACAAGAATGCAATTTATTTCAGCATCTTTTCTATTGAAATACCTTTGTGAAACATTATGTAGAGAACGCTTTCCATAAAGGCTGGAAAAACTGAGCTCAATATATTGAATATTGTATGGTTTTCTCGTTTTCAGCTTTGCTGGTTTATCATGACCTCTCCGTAGCTAATCTTTACATCCGGTCAATGACTCAACTTTGCTCTAACATTAAACTCTCAAATTACTGCCCTCATTTTAAGTTCACATTTTGCAATGGTGGAATTATATGTTTATTTCCATGGTTGTACAGGTTATTCAGTCTATGACTTAATGCTCAAGGTAAGCTATAAGAAAGCTATAAGAAATTGCAGCCAAATATTCTCAAAACCTGAAAAACGTTCTTGTAACCGGAATTATAAATAAAATCACTTTTTTTTCAAATAGCAAAAACCACAATGTCCAATTCAAAATATGTCTTTCAAAGATGTATATCTGTAACGTTATCACATAATAGTCCAGCAGATGGCGATGTCCCAAACAGACGAGGATCTTGCAGTCAAACTAGCCAATCTTCTCATAGAAGTCAGTAAGTGATCACTGTAAAAACTGTAAATGAAAAGCTAGTCATTTAAAGAAAACAAAAACAAAATTGTAATATTATATTGTATTGTATTATTATTGTATTATAATATTGTAGTGGTCTGAGCAAACTCAAATGTATTTATTTTGAATCAGAAAGATCAAACATTTGATTTGGAAATACCATCATAACAAGACAACATTTACCAAGGTTAGGTAGGTGGAAATAGTAAATATTTCCTTTTGCAATGCAAATTAATATACACTAGATGGCAGAATAGCACATCTTTCTGGAGTGCTTTCGAACATGTGCCCTGAGAACCTTTTTTTCACCACGTGTAGACACGTGCATTACGTGGACCTTTCAAACAGAAGGCTGGAAACAGGCCTTACTTAAATAATGAATATTAAACAAGAACCTTTCATAAAATAACAAAGCATATTTGAATACCGGATAAACAACTGCCGGACATAAAAACAAAGTAGACCATACTGAGTGCCGTCTAAACAGAATTTCCAGCAAGCTGCATATCTTATCACATTTACTCTGCAGAGAGGCACATCTAAGTGCCTCCTCGAGATGCAGTGAATTTAACTCTGGGAAACCCCAGGACAGATGCACTATGGCTGTTTGAAGAGGACTGGGCGGCTGGAATGTTTACTTATACCCAGTCTATTTGGTAAAAGCCTACAAGCCTTGCACAGTCACGCACACACCCACAGCTAATGAATGAGTGTTTGGTCCTCCGACACACCCCAACCCTTTCCATGGCGAGGGGGTGTGTAATACCCCAGGAATGTGCTAAAAATATCCATTTCATGGTGAACACACCCCCACAACACAGCACTCTGGACTATGACTAACAATATCCCTTGAGAGCAGTTACTAGAACATCTATTCCAAAAAATCAAGCAACATGAAAACAAGATACCAGGATTTCAGATCTGTTTTCTTGTACGCATTATATCAGGGGTACTAAATCTTTTAAGTACATGTTTTTTAAATACAACTAGATGAACAGGAAAACCTTTTTCAGCTCACAATCCATCAATCCATTACTGTGGTCTGATTTAGTTGATTTAGTCTTTGTCTTTTTTCCCATTTCTTTCCATTATATGGGCAACATGAAGTGGAGATATTCACTGACCTTAAACAGTTTTGTCCTTTGATAGATCACACCCTAACAAGACAAAAAAGGATTTTTTTACACACCCGGCGGGTAGAATAGCCAACTCCATGAGAGATTCAGCCAAGTGTTTGCATCCATGCATGAAACATTAAGGCAGTCTGTCATTCCTTTGTCGACTTGTTTCATCCTACTGGTGTTGTCATGGTGATGACGAGACTGTACTGTGTATAAATGAGCAGATGTAGGCTACACTTAACTCAAAGATATGACAAATTCTGTCTTTTGGTGGCAGTAAGAGTTTGAATGCCACTGTTTGGGTTTGGTGTTCCAAAAGATTGTATTTTTCATTTCGCCAAATTTATTTCGGTAAGTAAATACACAAGAATGCAAAAACACCTCTATCACTCTGAGCACTTCCAATAGGCTTGTGCTGCTATCTGATGATTCTCTTGTTTGCTGAAGGGCAGTGAAAAATTCTACTTGACAGGTCAACGAGAATAAATCATTAATGCAATGACTCCAAGCCTGTTTTGGCTGTATATAATGAATGCCAAGGAGACTTGCCCTCATGCATAACACTAGGTCAAAACATGAAAGATCTTTCTGATCACTACACATAAGAAATCTTTCCTTTAATGTGAGGGAATCGCACATTTCACTCTTATTAAATAAGCATTATGGAGAAGACACTTTTTGAATTACATACAGGTCTTTTAATGCCCCTCGTTAGGCATCAATTTAATACCTTCAAAGCATGGTGAAGCATTATTAGATAATCTGGAGAAATGAAAAGACTGAATAGCATCCCGACCGTATAAAGAATAGCATATGTCCATGTGCTTCTCCAACATTACTTCTGAAATCAAGGGTATTCCCAGAAGGTTTGTTTTCATTTTGCTGCATAAAAAGCATCAAGAGCATTATTGAGCTCTGATGATAGTTAGTTTTAAATCACAAATGCTACACATCTACAGCTCACTCAAGCATCACATACACACTCTAAAATTTCACATCGACAAGTTATACTACTGCAGATATTTGTTTAATTACATGATGCCATTGCACACTGGCATGTCCCATGTTGCCTTTTACCTTACTTGCACTTTATTTTGTAGTACCAACCCTGTTCTTTTTTGTCACTGCTGCTGCAAATGGAAAGATGTTGCAAGAATTTTGTTGTACGAAATTAGTATGGCAATGAAACTTTCTTACTCTTTAACTAATCACATTGGTTCTGGATAAGGCTCCATAAAACCTGAGAACTGTCCAAAGCTAAACTATGAGAAGCTTTATAACCTGTTAGCTCAGGCTTGCCATTGGCTTTATAGGGTGTCTATTTTCTATGGAGAATGTAGACTATGTGTGCACCCTAAAGTAAGTGGACTCCCTCAGAATTGGTGTCTGGACTGTTAGCAGTAGAGCGTTAGCAGTTGATTCAGATGGGCGGTAGCTTTGGCAAGATGCTGCTCTCACGTCACGGAGAAGATGGAGTTAGTGGTCAGACCCGCCCCGGAGGACACCCACGCTCATTCTCTCTCTCTCTCTCTCTTTCTCTCTCTCTCTCTGGGAAACGACCCACATCGCCCCCTGAACTGGAGTGTTCAGCTGTGGGCTATGGGCGTCCTCCACACCTTCTTAGGTGGACCCAAACTCGGAGCGTCTCATCTTTCAGAAGAAAGTGCCATTTCTCCTTCGACGTGTTCTGCCTCTTGCTGGTGGAGTGGAGATGATGCCTCTTTACTTGTTCGTGCGCGCTGACTGTGTTATTGCATAACTAGTGAGATACTCCGGGGTTATTCCGAATGAAGAGACGACGCTGGAGAGATTAGTCCAGGTGTTTTTGCGAGTTCATTTAGTCCGTGTGCGTGTCTTCAGCCTTACGCACTTTCGATCTCTTCACTTTTTCATCCGGAAATCCGACTTAAACTTCAGTCCAGCTGGGTAAGTCAACACTGTTTCTGCCGCTACATCTGAGTGTGGGGTGTTTAACAGAAGTCATATGTCTCTCCTCGATGTTATTCCATTTAAATGCGTTCTCCGTAAATAGTGCAGATCTTAGATTCCAGTGACTTGTAAACCAAAATTACACTCTGCCCATGTTTTTTTAAATTGCACGAATGTTCCTGTGGAAACAGCTCACAGCTAATTGTCATATTTTCTTAAGTCTTCCTGAACCCACTGACTCTACAGAATGCAAAAAAAACACCAATATCACACCTTTAGAGTCCCACCAGTCTAGTTAAGCTCTCAGTAAAAACTTTGAAAGGATATGACAGGATTGTCAGAATGAATAATGAATGAAATGACTCAGATCCTCCGTTGTCTGTGTCTAATGAGCACCAGTGAGGGGCTTTTATCCCCATTGGCAAATATGTGACTTTCTGTGTGCAACACACGTAATGGTGTGTGTGGAAATTAAAGGCTGAGTCAAGATAACTGTTGCTACACCCTTCCACGTTTCTGCTGTTTTCCATGGCCTAAAGTCTCAGTCCTGCATGCCATGCAGTCCAGGAACTTGTTCTTGCATGATCAGTCTGACTAGCAGACCTGTGCCCTGTATGACGTGCAGATGTATTCATCACGAAGGGTGTATTGAGGTAAAGTGGGAAACTACTTAGCATGTACTACTATTATTTCATTTGGAAAGATGATTAACAGTATTGTTATGCTGAAACATGCTCACATGTTGATAAAGTGGCTTTACGTTTGAATATAACAGCTATAGAAGGAAAGTGGGATGCTGCCTCTGCTTCAAAGGCCCTTTATCGAAATCTGATAAAATGTTATACATGCTATACTACTGTGTATAATATCTTATACTATTATGTGTAAAGTACACAACAGTAAACAGAAGTAAGAGTTAGTGATGTCTTAAATCACTTCACTCTTTTGCGTTTAATAGTAAACCCAAAAATCAAGAAACTTCATAATGCATGGCAAAACTACAGCCCTAAAATTTTGGAATAGGAATTTCTATGCCATCTGGCTTCCATCATCATATGTATAATTAACCAGCAATGATGATCTACATCTAAAACATTTAGCACTTAAGCTGAACTCACTCTGAGCATCAATAACACCACTTTGTGATGTGATGCCTGAAAGCATCTCAAGTGACCGACCTATCCCAGTGTGTAGAGTCAGGATACAGCACTGTTGCCTCTTCAGGACAGATATTAAGAGGATCTGGAGGATGATGGGCTGGTCTGCTTTTCTATATGCCTTGCCATGACCAGAATGAGCACTCACACACAGAGAACATGTTAACTTTACTGTAATTTAGCAGCATGGACTCATTTTCTTGTGTCCTACATTGTAATTACCAGAAAGTGAATATCCACTTTCTGGTAAGTGGGGCAGCTGGTAGCTGAAAGTCTGGGTTCGATTCCCAAACCGCTAGGCACTGCTGAGGTACCCTGAGCAAGGTACCGTCCCCACGCACTGCTCCCCGGGGGCTGTGTTCGTAGCTGCCCCCTGCTTCACTTGGTGAATGGGTTAAATGCAGAAGTTGAATTTCGTGCTTTTCACACTGTGTGCTGTGGTGTGTTCACGTATGATAAATGTTCACGTTCACTTTTTCACTTCACAACCAGCAGTCTTCTCATTTGTGGTCCTTTTTCTAACTTACCTTAGCATTAAACACTGCAAGTCCTATCTTACCTGCATCACCAATAAACTCCACTTGCCCACCCTTGACTGCTCTCCTGTGGAAATTATACATCAGATAACTTTTTAAGCTTTTTGTTCTCAGCAGATAATGTAGGTTTCTCTTATGTAACAGACCCTATAAGATTCAATGTTTATTAATATTCCTATTTCAATATACTTCATTATTGATACATCATGTAGTTTTGTTTACATAACTTAGTCATTTGTAGCACAGAAACATTTCTAAATGAATGATAAGCGTTGTCCAGCCGCAATGTGCAGCATCAGATGTTTTTATTATTCCTATTATTATTGCATATGCATGCATTATTATATAAAATACTGAACGAAAAGGTTCATGATTAAAATATGTGAAATATTCGCACATGAATAAAATGTCAGCACATTTTCTATTTGTTGCATTGTGTAGATGTGACATATGTTATTATTGTGCATCCTTTCAACACATGAACGTATTATTACTGATGGAACAATACCTTATATCTATACTTTTGTGCTTATTTCTTCTCTTTTACATAATTTGAAGATATCTTACTCTTACATTGTTTAAAAAGAACAGAAATGGCCCAAAATAATTGTTTGCTGTTGTCTGATATGTTTTGTTACAACAGTGACAATAAGTAGGTTTAGATTCTGGTGTCATATGAATAGTATTAGCACGTCATATGACCTTATCCTTATCTAAGAGAATGTTTTTATTTACCAAAATTGCTAAATATCTGCTTCTCAGCAACTCTAACCAAATGGAGCTCACAGAAACACTTTACTAACAGCAGTCCACTTCAGCTGGAGTCCTTAACTTAAAACTTAAAAAAAAAAAGCATAATTTTCCATTTTTTTCTTTAATAGGGGAAACAATTTTGATTTGATTCTTCCTTAGATTACCATCGCAAGTGAGGCCATGATTGTTTTCGTCATTCTTCATTGGTGTCACTCTACTAAGCATACAGACAGTAAGGATATCTCAACTTGACTTAAACTGCCTTTACGTTTAAATGGCAGCATTAATATTTCAGTTGGAAATGGGGCGATTGCTCTTTACTGTGTATTAAATGACAAGTTCACAGAAGGGCAAGGTGTACTTTACTGTCATGTGGGTTGTCTCAGTGAAAGGACTAACTTAAAAGAGGATCCTACAGGTGTTTGTGGTCAAATAGAGTTCACGATATGTGTTTACATTCCGGTTTACATATTGGAATACATCGCTATGTGCTGTACCATGTGTCCGAAAAAATGTTTCTTAACATTTCTGAGTCACCATGGAAACGGTTTGGGAAATGTTATACGTGCCATGTGCCAGTGAAGAGCTGTTTGTGGCTCAGTGAAATACTCTTTCCATTATTATGGGGACTTTAACATCTATCAAGAGAACAATGAAGTACCACAATGGCAAACATGGGTTTTCTTTGCGTTTTTATTTGGAAGGACTGGACGTTATCTCATTGTGCACACACTCAGCGTGAGGAGGAGTTGGTAGGGGCGATTCGTTTTCTGTGTATGTGTGTGTGTGTGTGTGTGTGTGGTATTTCTGTGTGTCCAGTGAAAGAGATAAAGCCAAGACGCCCATAGACCCATAGAAAGCTGAATTTCTGAAACGCCAATATTAAGAACCACTTCTCAAATAAGGTATATTCGACACCTAGTTATTAAATAAGCCCAGGTGCTAGTGCTGGGGTTGGGGACAAGTGGGAGGGATGGATATCGAGAACCAGTGGTAAACTGGGAGTGATGGGAGTGATGCTCTGCACATCACCACAAGACATTTGATAACCTGGTATTTGCAGTGATTGCTCCTGTCTAGTAGCAGTATTAGTAGAATAGTACTAATAAGAGTACTGATTAGTGTTGGCACAGATATTAGTAAAATCCTAACAACGCTTTTAAAAAAGCTAATCAAACAGCTCCTAATGGATAAATAGTCAATAAATGGATGTTACAAGCCAGCAGTGTTAGGCTGGGGCAGGGAAGACGCACAGACTGAGTGACATAGGTCTTTGCAGAGTTTAATAATAAAGATCAAATCAAAACAAAACACAACCAAGAATCCTTATTTCTGAAGTGGCTCTGCTCAGAATGCTTCAGTGTCTTGCTCTTTCGAGAAGTGTGGCTTGCAGGGCTCTCACAGCAGCTTGGACTGGAAATCTCTG
>JBBPDC010163388.1:0-18242 GCA_037974485.1 Hemigrammopetersius urotaenia | reverse complement strand
TGTGTGTGTGTGTGTGTGTGTGTGTGTGTGTGTATGTGTGTGTGTGTGTGTGTGTGTGTGTGTGTGTGTGTGTGTGTATGCGTGTGTGTGTGTGTGTATGTGTGTATGTGTATGTGTGTGTGTGTGTGTGTATGTGTGTATGTGTATGTGTGTGTATGTGTGTGTATGTGTGTGTGTATGTGTGTATGTGTGTGTGTGTGTGTGTGTGTGTGTGTGTGTGTGTGTTACAGGGGCCGTTTTGAGGAGAACATTGCTGTGTTTGTGGCAGCGTGTGTGGTTGAGGCCTATGCTTATCTCCACAAGAAGAACATCATGTACAGAGACCTGAAGCCAGAAAACCTCATGCTGGAATCTAAAGGATATGTCAAACTAGTAAATATCTCTCCCTGTCTGTCTTTAAAGGGACAATTTTTTATACATTTTTATTTCCTCATAGGACCACCTTTATCATTTGTCAGCTTATGAACCAAAAACAGTCACATTTTAAAAACCTCTCTTTATTTAAGACTAATATGTGTAAATAAATTCTCATCTGTCTTGTAGGGCTAAACTGCTGTAGGCCGAATATTATGTGTGAATGTGCTGATTTTCTTAGTATCACAAAAATAACATAAATCAGGTTCGTTTACAGCTTAGTTTCCATATATGGACTTCAGTATATTGACTGAGGAGTTACTGACACGTTTTAAAATTGTAACATAACAGATAGGCCCTTTAAAGGATTCATATTCTGTTCAAAATCCCTCATTTCTATTACTTTAAGCATTGGAAATGTGACAGGTACTTCCCAAACTCTCTTAATCTTCTAGAATCAAACAGTTTCTTTCACTGTGCTTTTTAAACTGGTTTGTGCAAAAGGTCTTGCTCTGATTGATTACTGAAACACTTCTTATAGCCTCTTTATAAGGCGAATGGACACGCTGAACCGCTGTAGGCCAAGCGGCTGGTCACAACCATGAACAAGCTGAGTTTGCCACATAGGTTCCATATCAAACTGCATAATTCAGTATATGTTCTGAAACATTCATTCCTTAATTTAAAAATGCAGGGAACTTAGAGCTTCCCATGGTATGGGCCCTTTAAATAAGTCATAGTGGGCTGATTCTGAGGATGTGAACCGTCCTCTTTCAGGGCTTTCCGTCTCTTACATGTTTGTGTCTCTAGGTGGACTTTGGCTTTGCTAAGGAGCTGCAGCGTGGGCAGAAGACCTACTCGTTCTGTGGGACTCCGGAGTACATGGCCCCGGAGATCATTCAGAACCAGGGCCATGACTTTGCCGCTGATTTCTGGTCACTGGGTGTTCTGATCTATGAGCTCCTGGTAGGCAGGTAGGTGCCAAGATGACCATTGATTTAGGACAAAGGCCTTTTTGTACTCAAGTAGTACCTTAAAATAACAGGACCCAGTGGGACAGGTCCCAACTTTTATAACAGCTCTGTAATTTAGGAAGTCAGTAGTCCAGTAGTGGTTGAACATGAAAGCTTGATAAATTATACAATTACTACTACTACTACTACTACTACTACTACTACTACTACTACTAATAATAATAATAACAATAATAATAATAAAGTTTAAGACTCATTATCCATAGGTATCCACAAAGACTTATTATCCATAGGTATCTAAATGGCTAACATTGCAAATAAACAAAAAATGTGGCTTAGGACACACGAAATGAACAGATGTAATCTTATCATCACATCATGTCATAACCCCATCCAAAACTCTGTGCCTCTTTTGTGAAGAGGTGGTTTGAGCGGTGAAAACAGTTTGGGTGACTATTGACTGACTGACTAGCATAGCTCCAATGCTAAAAAAAAGAAACTACATTTGGCCTCCAAATACATCATGGGTGAATGAGAGATGTGGGAATTTTGGGCAGATGTGATCTTTTTGTTGAACCACAGCTTTAAGCCCATTCCTAAACTAAATTATACTCACAAGCCACTAGGCTAAATTACTGTTTATGGAACCGACCATTAGCATTTAAGTTAATTGCAAAGCTTTGGGGTTAAATGGATGAGCCAGGGTGTCTTAGTAGAGGGTGATAATTACATAAATGATTGGAATTACCAAGACTTTTTTCTCTCAGACTGACAAAAAGTGACGGGGGCAAAGAATAGCATTATCTTGTATTAGCTCCCAATCACTTGTGAAGAATGTTAAAATGGAACCTACCAGCAGGTGGCAGTACTGTTCTGGAGAAAAATATGCAATGCACAGTTAACGTGGAACCGTAACCTGTTCTTTCAAATTCTGACTCCTGAAGTCCCAAGAACCCTTCTCTGAGAGAAAATACAAAATAGATGTTTCTAATCAAGCGGCTGAGTGGATATACAAGATGGGTGTTTTCAATAATGTGGCCAGTGAGTGAAAGCACAAGTGAGTCTTTCTAATAAAGTGGGCAGTGTGTTTGAGAGCCTGGAACCTTCTGCACTGAACTGATGGCAAGTGGAAAAGGCACAGTAACAAAAGCTGCAGCCTGTTCTTTTAAATTCGGACTACTGAAGTCCCCATGAATTCTCTCAGTGCCACAACCCTTCAGCGGAGAGGCTGTAGTGTGTAATGTGTGTGTATCTGTATGGGTATGCGTTCTTTCATCACCTGATGAAATGTCCCAAACCTGGGCTAAACATTTGAACCTGAAAAAAATTAAACCTGACAAAATATTTGAATACTTGTTTTAAACAAATGCATTCTTTGTATTTTTTTTGGGTACAAGCCCACCTTTCTCAAGCTCAGAGCCTCAGAAGATTTATGCCAAGATCTTGGATGGTGTGATGAAGTTCCCCCCGTACATGGGAGAGGGTGCCAGGTCTCTTATTAACAAGCTCTGCAGGTAAGAAGCTCCAGTCTGATCCAGACGGAGTAACCCTGTGTGAAATCAATCAGTGATCTGTGTGATGCTATGCTTCATTGTGGAAAATTCTGGGACTGGAAACACGCTGCTACTTTGATATTCAGTCGTCAAACCGAGTAGAGACACTGACGAGACCCCAGCAACACCACTGTGCCTAACGCACTCCTAACAATCTATCTAACAAACTATCGGTCAACAGAGGTACTGTAGTCAGAACCTGACCAATGATAAAAAGGGTAGGAGTGGATCAGATAAGTCGGGTTATTGTTTCTTAAAGCGGTTGGAAAGGTTTAGTAAAGTGGCCAGTGATTGGAAGCACAAGGTTGGTGTTTGAACTGAAAACGCTCAGCTCCAGTTTATTAGTAACAAACACTACTTGTACTTATAATTATTGGATACATCATCACTTACTAATTACTGTAGGTTGAAATCCTTTACAGCCCTGCGTGAGAGAATATGACCACCTGAGGATCTCGCAGCAACTTTTGACTACTTTTTGTTAGGAGGTGGAGTTTTGCAGGATGTGGGTCTGTGACAAAATGGATCAAATAAATGAATCAAATCAAAACTTGTTTTTCGGTGTTAGTACCTGGACTGACCTGGAACTTGAGTTCTCAGAAAGCAACATGGCCGAAGAAAAGTAGTCCTTCATGAAGTATTCCCTCAGATCTCCAGGCTCTGCAGCTGCAATTTGGTTGTTTCCTGGTTCAACACATATGTTTTTATTTACACATGCACTCAGACACACTGGAGAGTGCTGCCCTTGTAGTTGACCCTGATTCTGACTAAAGTGCAGCTCCTTCATTTTTTCTGCCTCGAGAAGTGAAAGTTGTGAAGGCAGAAAAGCCTTCATGTTGGAGATCATGGGCTTCTCTGAGTGATGGAGGGAGCTGCTGTCACTGAAGAGGCTGGATGTATATTCTCTGTATGGATATAGAAGACCAGTTCAGAAATCAGCATTGTATGGAGGGTGTTTTATGGCTTGCTCTGTTTGAACCTAGCAGAGCCTTTTACCAGTAAGGGTTCAAAATGAGTGTGTTTCCATCTGTTAATTAAACTGGTTTTAAATTGTACACAGTGCTGCGGTTGTTCCTCTGTGTGTTTCTGTAGTTAATTTGTTTTTTTTTTATACGTAACTGTTGAATGTTGCACCTGTAAACGAGGCATCATCCTGAGTGGGGTCCCGGCTGTTATTCCACCCACCCTTAACTCCCACTCACTCATCATCTGCATATGCAGCATGCCTGACCTCACTCAAATGACCTCACTAAGCTAAGATCTGTGTTTTAGTTTAGTTAAGTGGTAAAACAGTTGTTTGTGTTTATGTTCTGTTGTGTAGACCACGCCCAGGTCAGAGGTTAGGCAACACTAAAAACGGAATCAAAGACGTCCGTCATCACAGGTAACCTTTAAAAGTCTTACAAACGGAGGTTCTCTCCGAACCGCTTTGTTTATTAAATCTGTCTGTCTATCCATCTATCTGTCTATCTGTCTGTCTGTCTATCCATCTATCTGTCTATCTGTCTGTCTGTCTGTCTGTCTGTCTATCCATCTATCTGTCTATCTGTCTGTCTGTCTGTCTGTCTATCCATCTATCTGTCTATCTGTCTGTCTGTCTGTCTGTCTATCCATCTATCTGCCGGTCTGCCTGTCCATGTATCTGTCTGTCTGTTTGTCCATCTATCTGTCTGTCTGTCTGTCCATCCAATTATCTGTCTGTCCGTCCATCTATCTTTCTGTCTGTCCATCTATCTTTCTGTCTGTCTGTCTGCCGGTCCGTCTATCTGTCTGTCTGTCTGTCCCTCTGTCTGTCTGTCTGTCCATCCAACTGACTGTTTATCCATCTATCTGTCTGTCTGTCTATCTGTCTGTCTGTCATGCATAAACATGCACAGGTGTGTAGTTACAGCTGGTCTCTGCACTGTTGTGTCCTGGCAGGTGGTTTACCAGTATAAACTGGCACAAACTGAGGATGGGACAGATCGAGGCTCCAACTGTGAAGCTGATCAGAAAGGTTAGTCCTGAAAGTCCTGAAATATTGGCTAAACCACTAATCCTCTGTGTTACTGAGGAACAATCAGAGAGCTGCAGGTCTGAGCTCTCTGAAAACGTCCAGCACTAATTATCATCAGCCGAGGCCTTGACTGAACTGTGTGTGTTCCACAACCTCACCAGTGTTTTATACAGCTGAATACTGGTATAGCACTCATGTTACAACACAAAAACACTGTACCCTCAGTTCCACGTCTCCTGCTCTGGTTTTAAGTCGGCAGTGCTGACTGCGGTGCTGGCAGGCTGCGCATTTGGAGTATTTGTGACTGTGCCAAAAATCTGCTCTTTCATATGCTGTCAGTAAAAAGGGCAGAATGCCTTTGGCACCCAAATGCTTTTCTGCACAGACTCCAGTTTCAATTTAATAGCTGGATTTTAAAAATAAAACTCATATCATATATCCTCAGTTATATGTACTATAACCTTTGCGCAGGTCAATTTTTTATTATTCTCAGATACATTGCCCATATCTGCTATTGTTTTTGCTAAAAACTTATTTGAAAATACTTTAATAACCAAAGTGTGGGGATCAAGGTTGTGCAGATATATTTAAAGGGGCAAATGCTCTAAACAGACAAACAAACAAATAAATAAATAAATCGGTTAATGCATAAATTATTGAATGAATAAAAATGTTGATAATGCTTAATTTTCCTTTCCCCATAGAAACAAACCTAAGAATTTCAGTAAACTGAATTAAAAAAATCATATTCACCTTTAGGGTTTTGCTTTATATTTCCTTAAATGGAAAATCCTGTGTAGTCCAGGACTAGACTGTCTACCTCGGGGCATGGACCAGACGCCAGGCCGGAACTCCATGCTGATGCGTTTATTTAGCACACAGGAACAAAACAAAGAGGCACGCGGGCCTCCAGATAACGTGAACTAGATACGTGATACAGACAGGGCATGAACTCAGGACATGGATAAGGCGTAAATAAGGCGATGGACTCATGACGAGAAAACACACAAACAGGACTTAAATGCTGGACGTAATCAGGAACCAAACACAAGACATCTGGAACACAAGAACACGTGACATCCTCAGAACAGAACATAAATGTAGATACTTTCAAAATTTTACTAGATTTTGTTATTGTGTTTTAAACTCCCACTTTTAAATGATTTCATATCTGGAAACTATTTCATAACTATGTCTGGAAAACTTGAAATACCTGTCAAACTTATAAGCTAAATATAAGTTAGAAAATAATATTATAATCCTTATATGTGTATGTTTGTCTGTTGCAGGGCCCCTGCTATATAAACTTTGACCGTTTCCCATATGATAAGACCCTGGCGGAGGAGGAGTTCTCAGGGTGGGATCGAGATTTTTGAACAGTGGTCCCCAGAATTAGCTTCCCAGACATTCTCCGGAACCATCAGAAGAGTCCCAGTGCTGTGCTTGACTACGAGGCATGGCAGTTAACCAAAGATATACTGCACTACCCAAGTGTAAAGACTGGTAGAACACCTTTGTCTCAAAGGTTTTTGATAATAGAAATGGCGCCCTCTGCTGGAGGGTTTTTCATGTTGTTTAGTAACTCTTAAAACAGTGACATAATTTGACTGTTTACACTGTTTACATTTCACCTGATAGGAAAAGCTGATAGGAAAGTGCAGAGATGAGCGTCGTTTTACACTCAAAGACATCTGTGTGAACGCGAGTGGATAATATGTCATGAATATTCCAGCCTTTTTCAGCCTTATCATTATCTGGTGCAATTTTAGCATTTTTCAAATGCACAGTCGAACACAAGAACTGACCCAAAAATGAACCAGTGGAACTTCTGGTTATAGCTGTACAGCTGGAACCATTACAAGAATCGCTCTGACATATATAATGTCACCAACAAGTATGAAACACGAGCAAAACACATCATTCTAAAATTCTAAAAATAGCAGTCAGATCATTAATATACCATTTTAGTTTACATTCGATCATTCTCACTGGTCATTTAATTTAGCTTGGGGACTTTGTTGTCACCTGAAACAGTAAAGGATTAATTAAATTGCCATTAAATTCATTAAATTGCAAGTATTACCAAAGGCACAGGAGTGGTCCCTTGAGAACCATTAGATCCTGTTTGTATCAGATGGAGCAAACAAACATTGGGCTGAAAAGTAATGGAATATTCCTGCGAAACATAATTTGAGACAAAGCATCAAACGTTGACAGAAAGTGGCACTTTCAAAGTTTATCTTCTGTTCATATTGCACATCTGGACTTTGTGACCAGAAGGCTGTAGAAAGATCAGGGAAACTCTAATCGTTTAATAAATACAAAGAAATGTCAGTAATAGACATGTTGCAGATTTGTTGATTTTATTCCTAAGCGTATTGTCTACTTTAAAAGGACCCAAGTCCTACATTGTTCTTGTATCTTCTTTCATTGACATGCACTCATGTTAGGTTTAATGCACCAACAAAATATTTTTACATGACTATGATTAAACGGTCTGTTTCGTCACTGTGTCTTTAAGTCCGATATATGCATTCTTTTCTGTTTAACAAAGTAAAGTAGCCATTTTTGTCAAGGTTACCTCAATGGTGCCATTGGCAGTACTGGGATTTGAAACCACCACCTTCCAATTACAACTTCATTTTTCAAATGCCATCACTCTCCCACTTTCCCACAGTCAGGAAATACGACAGACAGATAAGGTCCAACATGTCCCCAACATAATAACAAAACACAAAAACAAAGGGTCTGAGGTTCACGAAACTACAAAAACCCTTGAACAGGAGCACAGCAGAAAAAAGGGGGAAAAAAAACAGATTTAATAAAGATTTACGTTTACGGCATTTATCAGGCGCTTTTATTCCCTTCCCTAACTACAGGGGGCAGTCTCTCCCTGGAGCAACTTGGGGTTAAGGGTCTTGCTCAGGGATCCAGTGGTGGTGTGCTGAAGGTAGGATTCGAACCCATGACCTCTTGATCTGGAGGCAAGTATCCCACTGAGCTACCTCCACCCCACAACCAGCAAACCACCAAACAACCAGCTAGAGAGTTTATCAAGAGCAGAGCTACAAGAGTTTTCCAAAGAATCCACAAACACAGACTCAAATACAATGAGGAAATTAGAAGCCCCGGACAGGAGAGGACACAAACTAAACACATTCACAGGGAACATGGAGAATGGAAACGAAAACAAATAAGAAAACAGGGAAAGACAGAATGTCACAAAAACATGAAACATCACAGAAACTTGACATGAGCCCTTTAATACATCTTGCTAAGAAAGGCTGTAAGAAACACTGCGATGCTCATGGACAGAATGTGAATAATGCATAATTAGAATGAACCCTGACTCATTCCACTAAGTTCCTGTGTGAGGAAGCAGCAGAGAGAGACACGTTTAAATGCCCGTTGACTGCAAAGTGTCTGATTGTAAGTCGGTTCTCACCAAACACATCATCAGTCACTTTATCAGAAACCCTTTCTTTCTTTTTTTCTTTCTTTCCTTCCTTCTTTCGTTCTTTCCTTTTTTCTTTCTTTGCTTTTCTATCAGTCCTAAATTCATTATTTGATTCATTGATTAATTGTCCCTTCTTTCTTTCTCTTTATTTTTCACATTCTTCCCTTTTTTATATCTTCTTTCCTTCTTTCTTTCTTTCCTTCTTTCTTTCTTTTGTTTTCTTTCCTTCCCTCCGTTCTTCTGATCTTTCGGTCTGCAGTGAATCAGTGTTTAACTGCTTCCAGTGCTGATAAAAATGAAGCTGCTGCTCCGCTGTGCCGCATTCATGAACATCTAATCTACATTATTTATACTGAAGCTAAATCCGACAGCCTGAGATGCGAGCAAGCACTGTCGCCGTGGTTCTGCCTCTCTCCCTGAGTGATGGACTAACACCAGTGCTGCGCTAACACAGTCTGAGGCAGGCCCAGAAAGTGTCTGCCTAAAAAAAGAGGCAGAAAAAGGGAGAAAATGACATTCATTAAAAGAGAACATTTCCTGAGGCATCAGCATTGATGAAAGGTGGGGAGAATAGACCTCCCGCTAATCTGGAGCTGAAAAGCCGCTAGAAGGGATGCAGCAGATTAGCAATGACAAAACTCGGGTGCATGATGGATCAGGAGCTGATATTATTCACTGAGGAAAGTGAAACTTTAGTTCTTAGAAAGTTACTGATCTTAATACCAATGAAGTAGCAAATTTACTACACAGTTGCATAGTTAAGGACATTTACATTCGCAATTTTTTGATTCAGCACACTTTTCTAAGCTTGTTTCACTGTAACTGACTAATATGAAAGGCGTAAAGCTTGACTACACAAAATGACTGCAAACAAAAATCATCAAATTCAAACTGTCCATCCATCCAAGAACCATCCTTTCCATTTTTCCATGTTTCCTATTTGCAGCATTGAAACAAGCAGACAACAGTGAGTTTACTCAACACTTACTTAACATATCTAGAGACAATTTAGCATCTCCAAGTCACCTGTATGTCTTTGGTCTGTGGGAGGAAACAGGAGAATCTGGCACAAACCCACGCCGAACATGCAAACAAAGAATGCACCTGAAATCAGCCTGGGATCAAACACAAGACCTTCTGGTTACCCACCGTACCCACTCCAAACTGTAATAAAATTTGCACTTCATAAGTATATAAGAAATGTATAAGAAAACTACAGATCCAGTGATTAGATTATTAGATTTAATATTGGCAATACAGCTTATAATAACAACCGATAACAAATGTTCACAAGAGCCTGATATGCTAATTGAGACCTAATCATTCCAGCCATCTACAAGAATCAAAGAACAAGAGGTTCACGTCATGCTTCTGGAAAATGTGGGATGCCCTGATTTTTCCCTTGCACAAAGGATGGGTTACCGACTCTTCTATATCAGTGCAACCCTTGGAAGCCTTCTCCTGAACCCACATGTTCCAGTGGTTTTATGGCGCTTATCTAGCCTGGCTGCACTTCTTCTGATAGCTCCTGTCTGTGGTCTGCACACAACAACACGTGCAAAGCAAACACACACCAAACACAATATGACACACGCTGTCCCTTTAATGAATGGTTTCTATAGCAACCCCACAATTCTGCCTTCCGACCTCCCTATGCTGTGGCAGTAAGAGCTGGTGGAGAGAGAACTTAGCAGCAGATAAATGCCTCAAATGTAGGATTCAGGGGGGGGGGAAGCCAATTAAAGGGGATTGGAACATCTATCCATGTTGTTTTAGAGTTAATTTGCAGAGCTGTATAATAATTTTGAAATGCCATTAAACCAGCATCAATCTCTGCATAAAGCTTACAGTTTGACACAGCAGTCTTGATGCTTTGCAGAAGATTTGACCCGTTCAGGCCACTGAAACAGCAGCTGTGTGGTTGAGCATGGTCTTGCGGACTGCATGTGTCTGTGTGATAAAGCATTTGTGGTCTAGATTTGATCAAACCGTGAGCTTCAGCAGCAGCAGCAGCGCAGAGGGTTAAAGTAACTCATCTGGTGTATGAAAGGGAAGCATTTTAGCTGCAGATGCTGTTCCAGCCTCAGCAGGGCAGTCAGTGTTGGATGCAGAAGTATCCTGAAGTAATGATTTACTGAAAGTCTCTTAAAGTCTTTGAAAGTTTTTGAATAATTTATAGCACTTACTGCAGAATTGACAAATGTTGCTATAAAATGTGTGATAGCAGGTGAATAATTAATATAATAATAATTACAACAGAATATTTTGTTACTTTTCTGAAAAATGTATAGTAATCACTAAATAACTTAAAGCACTTGCTGAATAATTGATAGCAAATTAATCATTGAGAGTAATTATTACAGTAGATGCTGAATAATTAGTTGTAGTTGCTGAATAATTAATAGTAGTTGGTGAACGATGCAGAGTGCAGGATAATGAGTATTAATATTAATTACTGAATAATAAGGCTACATTTTTAGGGTTCAACCAATTTGGGTTAAGCCGTCCCTTCCGGTCCAAGTCCGGTCCCCCAAAAAGTATTGCAACATTTAATTGAAAGGAAAAACGAGACCCCTGCTGCATCTAACGCACAGTGAGAGCAGAAGTGAGAGCAGAACTCATCCAACACTGGCAGCAACAAATTCAGCCAGAAATAGTACTTAAGATTAAAAAAAATAAGATAAACGTAGATTGGTCCTATGGTTGAACACAACAAAACTCTTACAAACAAACTCCCCAGCAGTTTAATCACGGCCAGCCAGCTTATAGACACTTATAAAAGCGAAGTGTCATCATTTCCTTTTACTTATATTCGAAGAAATTCAGCTTGGACACGCCCGCCTCCAGAAAGACTCGCGGGAGGCTTGTTTGAATCGTAACAACCTCTACGATTGGTTACTGCCTGAAATTGACGTGAAAATACACCAATCATGGTGTAAAATATATTTTTAGGAGGTGTACTGTCTACGGGTCGGCCCCCTCTGGAAGTGGAGTTGGAAAAGGTGTGTCGTGATTCTGCCTTCTCACACCATCACCACCACCACGATTTTGGTTTCATATTGCATATCGTTACACATATATATGTGTGTGTGTGTGTGTGTGTGTGTGTGTGTGAGTGTGTGTGTATGTCTCAATGCAGTTTATTTTCAATACCCATTTTTAAAATTAAAGCTTATCTAACATCCTTTTCCTTTTCCTGCAGCCGACAGCGAGTGGATTTACTGCAGAGCACTGCATGTTTATTTAGGGTCCGTTCCATTCTCCTCTTGTTACTCTGACTCTACTTTTGTTCTCCGTTTTGTAGTTCCTAATATAGCAGGTCTCTCCCTGATCACACCAAAGTACTCCCAGCAGGAGAAGAGCAGCATGCACTGTATTCAAATGTGAGTGACGACCATGCAGCTGTCAACTGCCTGCCCTGTAAGGCCCGGCGTGAGAGCGTTTATACTGCTCTGAACAGATAAAGGTCAGGCTGGCTTTCATCTGCTGGCCAGTTAACACAGCAGGGGACCTGCCACCCTCTCCATGACCACACAGAGCCAGTGAAAGAGTCTAGTCAGGTTCTGGAAGAACATTTTGTTCATTTGACAGATTTCCGTTTCATTCATAAAATATCTCCTTTATATTTAAACTTTCATTTGACTTTTCAAGAAAGCGTGTGCTTCTTCATTCACTGTTTTGTGAATGGATCCAGGAGGAAAATAACTGATACTGCTCAGAAATAGATTAAGCCTGGGGTCCCTCACAACAGCAGAATAACTGAGAAAATACTGCAACACTCCTGTCCCTTTAATCTGTGAGAATAGTGTACATTGAAAATGCAAATGTAAAAACATTCTAAGTAAAAATTTTCTACTTTTTGTGTCATCACAAAGGCTTAAATTCAAAACACAGCATAGCATCCATCAGTGGACCATATGGACTGAGCAGCAAATGTTACTGATTGGTAACATTACTGTTACTGAAGGTCCCATGGCATGCTTATCTTTTATGCTTTTATGCATAAAATGCTCTTTCCGAAATTCAGCCTTGGTGCAGAATTACAGCCACTTAGAGGCAGTCCCACAATGAGACTGTCAGAGGATGCGTCGTTTCTGTGTCTGTAACTTTAATGGGGACCTGTTATGCAAAACTAACTTTAGTTATAACAGGTCTATGGGCTACAAAACATGTTCAGGAAGTTATTTTCACAAAATCACTCTCACATGAAAAGAAATCACCAGCTTTATTCTTCACAGTTCTGGTCCCTTTCAAAACGCTCCGTTTGGACGGATGGCCCAGTGTGATGTCCCACTAGGCCAATTTGCATAGAATTTGCATAGAACCACCTCTCATCTGTCGAGACCCCGCCCACTGGTCTGTTGCTTGTCATCCCTTTCAGCGGCCAAAGTACCATGCGTTAATATTTACGCAGTTAGCAATGGCTACTGCAGTCAGGTAGCTGGTAAAAGACAGAAGTATTCGTCTGTAGTGAGATTCTGGACTTTTCCTTGATAGCCAGGAAGTTCCTGTGCCCATAGCCCTGTTGCTGTAAGACTCCTCAAATTTTGCCCGTTCTCATGTGAGCACCCTGGTTTGCAGAGGTGCTCACTCATATCACGCAGATATAACGCTAACAGCAGCACGGCTGTCCAAATAACAAAGAAGTAAAACACTGGAGTTAATGTGTGCATTCACACACCACTCACACACACACCGGGTGCTATCTACCTTTTAGCTGTTAGCTGCAGCGCTAATGTTACAGCCACATTCTAAGGGTAAAAAGCTAGGTAACCATATACAGCAAAGCAACAAAATTACATAGCGTTAAGTGGACTTACTTGCCCGAGCTTGTAGCTGAGCCAAGGAGAGTTGGAACTGACCCAGACTTAATTTTCAGCTGCTCAGCAAGACCAGCTCTGTACTGTGTCGGCGCATTTCCAGAGGAAATCAAATTAACCCACTGGTTCTTCAGAGGCTCGCATGAAAGATCTAAAAACACATTTGTGCTCATTTGTATATCTAAGCACCGAGCAACTGCCATGCTTCACTCGTTTGAAAGCCATGATGTCTCTACAGGCAAAAGTGATCTCTCACACGTAGCACTGACAGTCAGTGGAGCTAATTTTTTAGAGGAGGGGGTGAAATTCTCTGGGCGGGTCACCTTTCCCCATATGACGACATACAGAGCCAAATTCCAGATCGGCCACTGCAGGACCATAGGAGCTCGTATTTATGTTAATAAATTTCATTAAGTGAAATTTTCATGTCATGGGACCTTTAAGAGAGAGAACAGGTTAGTGTTCCATGACATGGGCCCTTTAAAGTCAATGAAGCGTCGGGGTTGCCATTCTGTCGAGTTGTAGCTTTCAACTTCACTCCACATGAGATTAAGCAAGTTGTTTGCTCTCCTGAAAGGCTTCTGAAGGCAGAACGCGTGAAACACAAAGCCATCTCCGACGCTTGGTTAAATTAAAAAGGCGCCGTAATCAAGTACCTGTCTCTGAGCTGCAGCAATTACCTGCAGCTCCTAGACAAAACAAATCCCGGCCCGCGGCTTCGCCCCGCTGCTCAGAGACCTGCCAGCTCAGTTCATTTGGACCCGTGGAGATAAAATCAGTCATTTGGTGCGTTTGAGAGATCTGTAGTGACTCACACTTGTTGCATAATGTTCATTCAGGAAACATCAAATTAACGCTGTATGACAGACCTGTGGGTGCTGCTGCTGTCTGGAAAGAAAAAGAACAACAGAACATTCTTTACTAGATGAAGAATACAAAGACTGTTGTAAAATGGAAGGTAACATGCTAAATTGATTGCTAAGTTGGTTGTCACTGGAAATTCAAGTGATAGCATAGACTCCACTTATAGTCGGGCCTTAGTCATTTATTTACTATGTGAATGGTGCCAAACCCTTCCCCTTATTCCAAATGTACTTGATCAGCCAAGCCTTTAGCATCTGGCCTCCATTTTTTTTTGTTTACTTTTGACCCAGGGCTAATGTAGCTCGCAACTAATGGAGGTTTATATGCCAGCTATTGGCACTGCGCTAGCTGCGCTTTTAGTTCATATTACTAAGCGAGTAGACAACTGATACTCGGTGGGGCATTCTCTGCCAGTCTGGCTTATTAATGCAAAGATAGCATATGTTCAGTATCTCCTTACATTCTGTATGTATTTAACCTTGTGCTTGCATTTGATATTTTTTCTCTCTAAGTTTACTTTTGAGAATGGGTTTATGCACTAAAAACACTTCCAGCTTTAAAGCTATTAAATTCTTAAAGGTCTCTTCCACAAGCAGAACAGCAGTACTGGGGGTGGGGGGTTGGTTGTTGAATGTCTCATGGAGAGATGGATGCATTCCACTGATATTACCTGTAGCTCAAATGCATCTCAGACCACCCCTGAAGTTGTGTGAGTGATAGGATTTAGAGAATTGGGTTAAAAACTTAAATGTTAATGTGCCTCAACCTCATCCAGATATAACAATAATACTGAGGAAGCATGACCCAGGTGTAAACAGGCTGAACTGCCACATTTAAGCTGAAATTGTGTATTTTATTTGTGATTAATACATTGCTTCAATCTAGAATTTTTTTTTCTGTTTTTGACCTCATTTTCCTAGTTTATTGTGTTTGCATCACCAAAACCACCAGGACCCCCCCGCTCATGTCATGGGGAAGATGTACTGAAATGTGCCTCTGAAGCTCAGCCTTGCCATATGCTGTATCATGCTTGAGTGTTAATCACATCATTCCGCTCCGGCCTTGATCCTGTGCTAAAATGGCTGCTGTCCAGATGCACATTTATTTCGTCCCACATTTTCAAGATATCACAACACTGCAAATGCAAAGACAGAGCAGAAGACAGCAGAAAACTTACAGTAGTAACTTATGGAGATTTTCTCATGCAATGACAAGTGTTCTAACAAACAGGACATTATGTACCATAACTTACTTACACATGTGTAAAAGGTGCCGTAACGGGGGGTGGGGGTGCCATTCCCTGAAGTGTGAGAGTAAAGGACAGGAATTTTCCACATATGTAGCTTGTTGTGTTGTGAAATGGTAACCTAACCTCGTCCAGCACCAATGAGAACCCCAAACTGAGAAGTTATTTGTCTATCAGTGTTGTATTTTATCAGGAGACAGCAGAGCTCAGTTTAAGCTGTTATTTTATTCATGAACACCTATAAACATTGGCCCACAGTGACCTCAGTTATTACTCATACCATGTCCCCTTCACATTTCATAATTATTTATTTGGACCCCCCCCCCACATTTAACATTCAGCGCTGTCGAATCTTGAATCTTGAATCTATCATGAAAGAATCCGTGCAAACTCTCTGTCCTTTTAGGGAATGGAATGGATTCTTTCGCAAAAGATTCAAGATTCAACAGCGGTTTCTAAACACCCCATCCCCTAAAAGGACCGAGACTTTGAATGCACACAGCAAATCAACCTAAACCCTGCCCACATGCGTAGACCGAAGCGCCCCCTCACATTAAAAATGCTTCTGACACCCCTGACTCATGCACATCATTTTAAAGGTATAACCAATAATAATAATAATAATAATAATAATAATAATATTGTTTTACTATCTTTGCTCAGTCAGACGTCTAACATAGTGTAGGCCTTTTACAGGCATCGCTCCATCTCCTCTCATTTTCACCTTCAGTTTCTAGAGCGGTTGAAATTAAATCACTCTACACTGATACCTTGGGTTTCAATGATGATCTGATGGCCTTTATTCTTCTTCTTTTGCGGTGAAAGAATAGGAAAAGTCTAGTATGTTAACCAGTGCTTTGCCCCATCAGCTTAAAAAAAGGTTTGAAATAAAGTAGGGCTCCGGGTCTGGAAACTATGGAAAGGACGCTCACAAAATGCTTTTTTTTTCACTTTTCTGCAAAACAGATGTCAACAACCTCCCACAGATTTCTGTAGGCCTCCACACATATGGGAGAAAAGCTGAAAGAAGGCAAAAATACACAATAACTACATAAATTTTCCATCACTCGCTTATCCTTTTTTTTCTCTAAAAGGTTCTCAGGCTTCCTCGTGTTCTGTCTCCTCGGGCTGTTTAAACATAAAGTATCATTCCAGGTGTAAAAGGCCTTTTACAGTCCATTATAGATGGTATAGGATTTATAAGATTCAGGCCTGAAAACAACCCAGTGCTGAAACTCTGCAGCGTAAATTATTTTCACTGTTCCTCTCCATTAGAACTGTCCGCTGAGTGTGATGTAATTACGTTATAATTGCGCTAACCGAAGTGCATGTGTAGTAGATCAGTCAAGGTCTTCTCCAAGTCTGATCTATTTATAGTCGCACTGAAAAAGCTGTCAGCTCTAATTATAGTAAATAACACAACAACGCTGCAGAGGAGGGCACGGACGGCACGTGCTTCGGTTAAAACTCACATGTTGACCTTTTTTTTATGTATGTAATGTGAAAGATCATGTCTCCCAATATCCACTCCTGTTCGATGGAGGTTACTCAGTATGAGTGGATATTATTTTATTTTATATTATATTATATTATATTATATTATATTATATATACCAAGCCCTTTTGCACTGCAGCAAAAAAAAGAAATCTTCTAATTTAAACTACTGCTAATTGCTTGTTAATTGACCATTTACATATATGGAAATTATGAGCACAATGAATTCTCATAAACAGTGTAGATTGTAGATGGACTACGTGAAACACAGTAACCGTTTTTTACGCAGGTCAGCATTCGTGGATTCGGTCTAACGTGGATTTTTCTGAAAACCAAACTGTAGTGCAATTAACCCACTAATCAGTATGTGGCCCAGCACGTGTGTCAGCTGTCCCTGAGTGCATCCAAAGCATCCAAAGATTAAGTGTATCTTGTAGTCTGAAAGCTCAGCCTGGGACGCTACAGCATATCTTAAAAACATCCTGCAGGAAATGATGGTGGCTTTCTAAATCTACAAAGATCAATTCTTCCTCAATAAGGCCAGCTGCACAGATTTTGGGACATTTTCATTGTGCAACCATTTACATAAGAGGCTGTAGAAGAACTTCCGTTTCTCTATTTACTTTGGGTTACACCACCCTTGCTTCTATGTAAAACGCAGCAAACTGGCACAGGTAAGTGGAGCTGGCAGAGGTAAGTGGAGCACACTCTGCAGAACAGGGTATGGGGGTATTCCTACCAACCAATAACACATAATTATGTGGGAACACTTTCCATATGAATAAAAGTAAAGCATTGTGGCTGAGGATAAATGCTTAGCATGTCCCCGGCCGTATTACTGATGGTGGAAATGAACGAGATAGTGAGGAACATTATGGTTCTATTTGAACTCTTGTGCTTGATGCTGAAGTTTTTGAATGCAAGAGCATATTTTCTGTCATCAATCAGCAATAACTGCCTTAGCCTAAATGCTGTTCTTGTTTTAAGTAAACAAAGTATTTTATTTTCATCTATGTAAAGTTTACATCTTATATGCCAACCAGTTTTTAGACTGTCTTGTGTGGGTATCGGCACCCACACAGTGATGGACCTGTTCAAATCTGTCAGTAGTGAATGCTAATAGAATAAAGACAAATCAGGGAGCAGAGCTGTCTAAGTGTTAGCCTGATCATTGGGAGGTCATAGGTTCAATCATCAACAAAGCCACTGTTGGTTGGGAGCGCAGGAGAGTTGTCTTTCTCTCTGGTTATGGGTGGGTTGGATTGTTCTGTCTTTCTCAACATCCCTCAACATGATGCAAATCAACATGGCCATCTAGAATTGACATTTAGTGGTCTCCTCTAAGCATGTTGAGGTGTCCATTGCATTAATGGCAGTTCTGGGGTCTCATTTATAAAACTTTGCGCAGAACTCATACTAAAAGTGTACGTGCGCTCAAAAGACGAAAATGACGTACGCAAAGAAAAAGTCAGATTTATAAAAA
>JBBPDC010163346.1:0-18257 GCA_037974485.1 Hemigrammopetersius urotaenia | reverse complement strand
TAAAATTGGCATTTAAGGCATTTTTTGACCAAAACACAACAACGCGGTTTATAGGTCATTCTTTAAAAAAAAATGTCCAAGTGTCGTCTCGTCTTGTTCTCGTGAACCCAGTCTCGTGTCTCGTGTCTCGTCTCGTGGGAAAAGCGTCTCGTCACTCCCCTATTCTTTATATTTTATATACTACCAGTAGACTGCTCTATTCTCTGTTTTATTTTTCCTGACTTTTCTACCTATCAAAAATGTAACCTTACTCGGCGAGCTTTGCCCAAGAATTCCAATGTGCTTGGACTGCTGGTCTCATGCACAAATGGCAAATAAAAATCTTGAATCTTGAATCTTGAATCTTGAATCTTGATGCCAGATGTAAAGGATGATCTGGCATCATTCTTTGCATTTCTGTCAACATTTCTCATCATAAGCCTGAGTTAATTATTAGCCATGTTGGAGCTATTTGTGTTCTGCATGTACTGCCCTGTGCAGCTACTTAGCGCTGTTAGTCTCGTCTAAAGGATGTGGCATCTGACTCACCAGTGCCATACAGGATGAGAAGTGAGGGAGAGGGAAAAAGCAATCCATTCTTCTGTCTGCACATCCTTCTATTCTCAGCTGCATCCAAACTCCCGTTTCCTAGCGTCACATGCTTCGTCTTGCTTCATGCTCAGCTGGCTCCTGGTGCTATTCTTCACTTTATTTTTACTGTTTTTATCATCACCTCACCCGTTTGTTCACCTCTCCAACTATTAGTGTCCTCAGGTCTGAGTCTCTTCACATTCACCAAGAAACAATACTTCTATAGTTGCGCAAGTTTTCATGTCTCTGAATTTCCTTTTAGTTTCATGTCTCTGAATTTCCCTTTAGTCCTTTATGTTACTTGTGGTATAACTGCGTAAGAATCCCAAGTACTTCCACTCAGTGGCCACTTATTAGCAATGCCTGCCTTGTACTTCTCACTGGCTACTTTATTAGAAACACCTGCCTTATAAGTTCCACTCTACAGGTGTACAGGTACAGACTGCTGCAGTACAGGTTAACAGTCCCTTTTACCACATTCATCACTGGTCGGTTTCTGACCACAGGTGTCCACATGGATTGTGGGCCATTCTCAGCACAGCCTACACATTCTCGATACACTGTTAATACTTCACCAAACCACAATGCTGTTTAAATAAAATTGCCAGGTCCTCTCAACAGTCTCTTTCCTAAATAACCCTGAGGTTGCAAAAAATGACACAAAAGTTCTCAGACATGAAAATAATCCCAAAATCTGCTCTTGCAATGTCCTGCCTCACACCGCATCATGATGAAATCTTAATCTAATCAAAATATGATCCATTCTCCAGCTTCCCCAAGGTCAATAAACCAGAAAATAACTAAGGAGGCATATTGGATGGCCTGCGATTTTACACTTTCTGAGAGGTCAGAAACAGAAACCTTTGGAGAAATGGAAAAAAGTCAGGTTTGTGTGTGTGTGTGTGTGTGAGAGAGAGAGAGAGAGAGCTTGGGGTGTTCTCGTGTATATTTTTCCACCGGATCAATGGCGGGTAAGTGGGAAGCAGAAAGAAGGGGAGCATGTTATGATCAGGTTTGGTCAGTCGAGAACCTCTCCACCACTTAATGATAGTAAAAATAAACAAAGGTGAATGGTGGCTTGGTGCGCTTACGGGAAGAGCCTGTCAGGCACCAGGCGCCAAAGAGATGTGGGAATGGATTATGAAAAATATGAAAAAGTCCCACTCTCGCTGAGGCAGAGGACACAAGGTTTTGAGTGTTTGGTCTGAGGCTGTGCGTGACTGGAGTCATTACTGACCTTCTGTTGGGTGCTCAGATGAAGATCGCAACACCTTCATGCATGGGTGACTGATAATTTTTATTTATTTATTTTTACTATATTGGCCCTGGAGGATATTGCTTGAGTTCTCTATGTTTAACCCATTCACTGAATGAAGCTGTAGACAGCTGACAATGGCACCCGGGGAGCAGTGTGTGGGGATGGTACCATGTTTAAGAGTACTTCTGTGTGCTATTGGCAGTCCTAGAATTCGAACCCACAAACTTCCAATAGCAGGAGCAACTCCCTAACCACCAGGCCACCAGTCTGAGAGTTAACACCAAGCCTGCGCTTACACTGTGCTAGGATTAGCATAACTTTTGTTATCAATGTGTGCAGTGGGCTTGTAAACAGATAATCAATCACATGGACAGTGTCTGAGTAATGGAAGTTGGTTAAGTGTTCATCTCTCAGCTGAACTGTTGTGGGTTTAAACCCGAACAACAATCTGCACACCCTGCTGTTTGAGCTGAAGTTTGGATACACAGATTTTGATGGAAAATGTCTGAAAAGTGGTGTCATTGTCGAATTTTTCCATAGGGAATGAACAAGGAATGGTGGCCTAGCAATTCGATATTGATATATCTGTCTAAAGATATCAAGATCAAAAGTGCACTTTGTGAAAAGGTTTTGACACCAGACTCTACTAACACAAACCTCAGACACCACAATCCAAATATGCCACTGGTGCTGCAGTGCTGTGCCCGTCACAGTTTATTCTTCCTCATGAGAATGGTGCTCTAGGTTGAGTAGTTTTATACTCGCTCCACACTCCTAATGTAACACAGGAGCTTCTGGATTGAGCAGTTATGCTAGTCTGATTCCAGCTCCTCTTGGGCCACAGATCTGCAGAGGTCAGCTTTTTCTCTTGATTAATGCACCAAATTCAATTTGCGAAAGTTTGACTAATTGGTTGATTTGTTGAATCAGGTGTTTGTACTTAGACCAGATGCTATAGTTGCAGTACTGTGGCTTGAGAGGACGTTTCTGCTCATTAATCTGTTAAATTAAATCACATTATGTCCTGCAGTTGATGTGAAGCGTGTAGAGTGAACAGTTGATGTGAAGAGTTATAGTTACTGTCTTTGGCTTGGTATCTTTATTGAGGTTCTAGTTGTGGGGGGAGTCATTGTGAAAGTTTAATATTATTCTTGCTCGTAGACATACTCAAAACCACTTGAAAGTGAGCTGATGAGTTTGAGGCAGATGTATGAAGAAGAACTGACCTGTTAACACTGTATGTGGACATCCAGGAGAGAGTAATCTACAAAAACTACTGTTTCTGTTTCTGCTGTTAGCTATAGATTGCCAACTGTTCAACAGTGAGTAGGTCTGTACACAAAGGCCTCCCAAGGTTTCTTCTTCCAGTTTTTCCTCACCTCTGTTGCCTTTGGCTTGCTCACTAGGGGCTTGGACCTTGATTCTGTAAAGCTGCTCTGTGACATTGGCTGTAAAAAGTGCGTACTAAATAAAATTTCACTGAATTCAGTTGTTGTTTATTGTCTATAATTATGGAATTTATCACCATAACCACAATACTTTCATAACTTCCACTGTACCAAAGTTGGACAAGTCCAAGCATTAAAGCAATGAGAATTGGTTGAGAAATGCCACAAAGATAAAAAGTAAAAGCAATTTGAAAAATCCATTTGTTGCAATCTGTTTCAGTGCCAAACCCACGTTCTCTCTTTCCAATCTGGCTGATTGTTTTGCCTGTGGATTGTAACTTTGTGACCACATCACTGCCTCCTAACTTCCTCATTGGAAACTTATTTTGTCCTTTCTCTGCTACGTTAGAGGGATCACATACTGGAAATAACCACAAGTTAAAAATAACTGGAATGCACCACACCTACGTCTTGCCAATGACACACACCTCTGTGGGTACGTGTGTCACTGCCATTATCATGTTTCATCTCCAAGGCAGTCCTTTATTAAGCGCAGGTTATTTTAGAGCAGTGATGTCTTGGTAACTGGCTTTTTTGTAATGCACACTTTAAATTGCAAACACGCTGCAAAGAAGTATGCAGAAAGGGGAAAATGTGGGAACACATTCCCGTTATACCCAAACTGGGAAACCGCAAAAGAACTCAAACAAAGCCATCAATGCAGAAAGTTATTGCAGTTTAACCAATGAACTGACAAATTTCCTGAAAGTGCAGGAACAACTACTGGTTGTCCAGTTTTCATCATTTTCTCTCCTTTCTACCCACCACAGGTACAGGCATGCCTATGGCCTTGGCTCCCAAACACACCAAAACCACAGAGAACCGAAAAGGAAAAACTGCTTAGTCATGAAGACACATCGTCTATGAGCATACATCAACTAGATGAATGGGAGTCTGGCAGCAGCATACTGCAGGGCCACATACTCGGCCCTCTGTTGATCTGAACCGACCTGCCTTCCAGACTGCTTAGGCAGTGCTAGGTCCCACCCTATACCGCAGTCCGTATAGGGACCACGGCTTCATGATTGTGTTGGGCAAACATGTGCTGCAGAGAAATCTGAATGCTCAGTAATACATTGCATCACCACCTCCTTACTTTTAATGAATGACAGGAACGACAATATCTTCCTCACAGCATAAAGCTGTGGGCTGGAATACATGCCAAGGCTCAGTGTGAGATCCAAACACTGTTGACGACTGATATCTCAGTAAAGGGTAAACAAATAGTAAAGGAACGGCTCTGGTTCTGCTGCTTTAGGTGGCCAAACTGGCTCGCCCCCAGTGGAAGGAGTGGTTAGAAGTGAGGAGTGTGAACTCCTCTTCTTTGTTCCAAAAGGGTTTGATGCATATACCTCTGAGGCAGGGCTCTCAAGTCTCTCTGTGGTTTTGGTGTCTTCACACGCCACACCTCCGATTTCTCAAGCATAATCTAGGCTGCCCATTGAACATCACCATCAACGTTGGGTGCTTCTTTGTTATCCTGTTGCCTCGCAACACCCCCCCCCCCACAGCGTTTGGCAAACCGTACCACAACGCCCTCCCAACCACCACCACCCTCCCCCCGCTCAGCGTTCGGCAAACCGAACCACAAACACCTAACCTCCCCCCCACCCGCTCGGCCGCACATCCCGAAAATCTCACGCGCAGGTTTTGGGGCAACTTGAGAGCCCTGCTCTGAGGTTTCTTTCCAACATGTGTGCTAGCCATGAGGCAATTGATTACATTGATCATCATCAAGAGAACACGCTGTATGCATGCACATCCACAAAAGTTTTAATGCAAAGAACGCCTAGCGACCAGAATTCCAGGACTTATTTGATGAATTTCGCACCTGACTTAGCAACAGTAGATCTCAAGGGACGAAGCAAGGATTTCATAGAAAGAGATAAGAAGAGGCATTCCTTCAATTCCTTTGGAGTTCCAGATTGCAGCGTGTAATCTTCCTGTTGAGAGATTGTCACTTTGAAGATCCTCTAGAGCCGTGCCAGAGGTCAGCTCCTCGCTGCCCATCTCTGATCAGTACGGCTTGTTTTTAGCTCTGTTAACATGTCTGCTCACATTCTTGTCTCGCAAGAATGGACACAAGAGCTGCAGATGGAGTTCCCATACTAGTAGATCAGCTATAAAAACAAACAAAGAGAGAATGGAACAGTAGGTTATAGGCACAAAATAATGGAAATGCCTAGAGCATTCCAAGCAACTGTGGCTGTCAACAGCTGTGACAGCATCATGTTTTCCATCTAACATTACCTGAATACCGTAGTTGCTGACAGAAGGTCATTAACTGTGTCATTTTTCCACTGACAAATGTCAAAATATGACTTTCTATTGCCACACAGACACTGTGTAATAGCCCTAAAGTTGCTCTGAATCTTGTCAGACGCTTTCAGATTATTCTGATTGTGCCCAGCTGATGGACTTTGTAGTAAAACTAGAAAAACTGTCCAATCTGTACCAGGCCTCTACCACCATATCCAGTCCCTGAGGAGAAGACAGCTAAGAAAGGGGAAACAAATGGTGACATTTGTTAGTTTAAGGACCTGGAACTGCCAGCATTAGGTGGCACAGTTGAAAGGCATCAAAAGTATCAGGGTGAAACGTGTACGGCGCCTCAGGCCTCAGGCTCCCAGGGGAATGGCTGTCCTGCTCTATTACCAGCATGTGGACGAATGCAGGTCCTCAGGGCGAGTACTGCCTTGGAAAAAGTGATGAGGCCTGTCATTACCTAGGCTGACTCAGGCACTGCCACAGACGCCTCACTCAGCGCCTCAGGCCCCTGTGCTGATGACATCACAGAAACAGGCCTTGCCCCATTCATTTGTGTCGCCATGGCAATGGGACAAAGTGCTCATTTCATTTTGATTTTTGTTTTGAATTCACCCTGTTGTTTTTGGGCTCCTCTAAAATAGGTGAAGGATACAAAGAAGGTGACTGATCTGCCCATCAACCTGAGCATATTATGGTTTATTAAAAACTCTCTTTTCTCTAATTGGCACAGACAAAGGTGCTTCTTTGCTTGTACTTAGTTCTGCAGCTCTTACTTTATGACAAAAGAGTGGGGAGGAAACTGTGAACTCTCTTTGTCCGTGTCCTTTTCTTCACCTCGCAATGCGCTTTGATGTTGGACATGCTAGTGTGAGCCTGGCAGAGCGAGATTCACGCAGCGGACAGTTAATGAAGCCGAAAAGACTCTCTCTCTACAAGGGATTCCTTCCTATGGACCATTTAGGAACAGCATCTCCTGGGACTTCCCTGGCCAACATCATGCCAAATAGATGGACAAAAATACTAAAAGGAGACGGACAGGCAGTGGAGTTTATCAGTCCAGCTTTTACTGTTTGGTCACTTTTTTTGCAAATAGCTGACTGAGCATGTATGTCTGGCCACAGATGTCTAAAGCATGGGGGGGTATGTGTGTATACACACGTCCATATGGAAATAAATAGCAGTGTTTACTAGAAGCCACATGTAAGGCCACATTGGCTGTCTGTAATTGGTCATTAACCTCAGTTTATTCTAATGTGCTTCCACATGGAGGAGTTTTGGAGGAAGGTCACACACATGCAGAAACACAGCAGTAGACACTGGAACCACCACCACTGTTTCTAAAGCGAATATAAACAACTAATACATACAAATGAGCTCACAAACTATTCACAAAATGCTGTTTGCTGTGGGCATCCTGGCCATCCTCATGATGATGAAGGCATTTGTTTAATTTTATAATACCAGATTCACAATCAAGGGTTATTATTGTATTAGAATTTACATTGTGCAATAATGAACTGCTGTGAAATCAACGTGCAGTATTTATCATCTTAGAGGCCTTACATATCATGTTACACTTGCCTTTGATGATAATAATACATTTTTAAAAAGGCGCCTTTCTGGCACACAAGGAAGTCAGTACAACAAGTGCAAACTGTTTTACAAACAGTAAAAACAAATAATTACAGACAAGAAAAAAATGTTTGTTTGCACACTGGGCCTGCAGTTTCGTTTAGCTGTGTTGTATAATCTGAGTGACAATAAAGTTCAACTTTGACTTATTGATTATCACAAAATACATTTAGAACATAATGTGCTGGTTTATAAATAGAGCTTTATTTAGAGTTACATTTCAGCAGTTTAGATGACCAAACAGTAAATCATGATTATCTACACATAATAATGCGATTTATCATGACTGTTTTAATTGTTTGACAGCCCTAATATATATACATGTATCATGAAAAAGAGTAATAAAATTAGCAAAAGTCAATAAAGTCTGTCGCCCAGCTCTAAGCTCTGGTGCGACAAGTTTTTACTATGGCTGTAAAACCTCACTCGCCTTGGCTTTTAGAGTGGGACGGGGGACGGGGGGGGTCAGACGGGGGATATTCCATGGGTCATTTTTACCTTTTCACTTCCTCTGCCAAATGACGTCCCCAGCCAGCCTTTCTTGGGGTCACCAGCCAGGTCTTGTCGTCACAACCATGTCCCTCCTCATGTGCACCCAAAGCTAACTCACACCCAACCTCTGGTCTTTATTACCAGGAGAAGTCTGGACCATGTCACATGATTATTGAGAGAGAAAGAGAGAGAGAAAGAGAGATCCAGACTGCCATGATTTCTCCTTTTAGACGGCATGGCTGCAAACCAACATATTATAGCGCATTCTCATTTCAATTAAAGGCATCCCATTTCTGCTGCTGGACCAGGCCAGGAGAGACGATATGGGCAAGTTTTCCAGGAGGCCAATGCCAAGAGACCTCATGAACCAAAGAAAGCATGAGTGCAGAGTCACAGCACGCTTCATCTAGCCCTCGACCGCATAAACAGTCTAGTCAATCATCTACTCTGTGCAAGATGCTAGCCTCTGGCTCGTCTATGTGATTGAATTTAACAACCATACGTGGTCAAATTCATTTCCACCAGAACATGCTCCTGCAGCAAATGTGCCAGGCTCCCTGCTGAAAAACATGGGCAATAACTACCATATGGTGGCAGAGACAACCAAAAAGAACCCAAAAAAACGACGACAAGGTACTTAGCAACTCGGGCTTGAAAACTTGAGCCTTGGTTTCATGGAAAGGAGCATCTCTTGACCTGCTGTGGTGAGGGAGATATAATTGCACCTTTTGATCTCCCGAAAGCTCTTTCAGCCTCACGTGGAGCAGGTCTGAGTGATAGAAACAGTCCATGCTGAGGTCCTCATGAAGCTGTCAGATGGATGAGGCGCCACATCTACAGTAACGTGCCCTTCTCAACCCTCTTCTTCTGAGAGCTTCAAAGGCACCTGTGATGTCAAATACACAACAAAATAAATACGACGGACATTTCTCAGGTTACCCCAGCGTGACACTCACATAGCCAGGCAGCATTACTGAGTTGGTTTCGTGAGTTCAGACTGGAAGTAAATTCTTGAGCGCTATCATCATGCCTATTTACAATCTGACACAAGCGTGCATGGATATTGCTCATTTTCACTAATTATACCAGAGCTTTTGGCTGTCAGTGTCCCTTTTCCATACGCCATACAGCCCCGGATTACAGCGGTAGAAATTTATAAGTGACGGAAAGATAACAGGAAGTTTTTATTGCCAGGTGACTTTTTTAAGCAAGTAATTCAGACCTAATTTTACATGCATAGGTGGAAAAATAAGTACTAAAATGGTATAATAACTTTTTAAAGCCCTGGGCTTTTCTCAAAAATACCCACCTAAGGCCCCTGCTTTGTGCAAATATTGCTCATTTTAATCTTAGCCAGACAAAGTGGGGTGCCCAGATACTATAGCAAGACACACAAGCAGCACATTGTGTTCAGGTATTTGGAGAAATTGACATTAATGATCATTTTTTAGCATCACCTCTGTGTTTACAGCCTGTTCACGTGCAGCGTAATGTCTATTTTAGGCCTTTCTGCTCTCCATTGTTGTTGTTCTGTAAATAGCTAGCACACAGTAAGTGAATACCTTTGGGAAATCTGGCCAGTGCTGCACAGAGACCCTTTATGCCCAGCGCCACACTCCTCACTATAGACCAGTGTGCTCCAGCAGAGAGAACACTGTCCTTTGAGTGGCAGTGACGGAGGAGGGCAGCTCAGGTTTCAGCGCTAGGGCCGCCAAAGTCATGCAGACTGTGGTTTCTGTCGGGGGTCTATATTATGATAGCCACATCAGGTTCCAAACAGTGCTAACCCTCGTTTAGCTCCAGGTAGCAGCTGTAAAAGGCACTGTGTTCTCAACAGGCATGGCAAAGCAGAGACGAAGTAAAACTGCACATCTGTCCATCTTTAAAATCGGGGTTGGAGAAGTGCAATGGGAATAGTTCAATCAAAAATTCTGATAATAACAAGTGAACATGTTGATCAGGATATGCGAAAGACTCTATGGAGCTTAGCATTTCTAAGTCAGACACCCCAGGGAATATTAGGTTCTGTTGATTTTCTCAGAGAGAAAAAATGCAATGCCATCTTAAAAAATTATGCAATACCTTTTCTAAAAAAATGTTTAAATAACACAACATTCTTCTTAAAAACACTACAGCGGTCTTTAAAAAATAGCAGAAGGCACAACATTCTCAGAAGGATGATTTTAGCTTAGCATTTCTACACTCCTATTATAATTACATGATGTACCTGTGGATGCATGTAGAATGTTCTTACTTGCTGGCTTTCCAAAACACTTGGAAACTTGGATAATGGTTACTGCAATCCCATGGCAAAAACACACAAACTGACAGAAACGTTCATTTGTCGCTGAATAGAGCATTGCTCTGTGCAAGAACATTTGCAAACTGAAGAGTATTTCACAGAAATCGGGACTAAGTTAAATAATTGTTATACTATAATTATTTCTATGGTGTTTTCACTTGCTATTGTCGGTTGTAATACTTTAAGAGAAAGTAATTGGGATGCACAGATATAATTCAAGAAGAGGGTAAAAGAAATTTTGCTGTTAAAAGATTAGGTTCTCTTTTTTGGTCTGTGTGCATCAACCAATGTTCTCCGGACTGAAAGAAAAGGTTGAAGGGAGTAACCATGTTATGACAAGTCTGATATTAAGAGACTAGGACTAGAAACTAACATTTTTCTAGGTTGTGGTTGCTATAAAACACACAAACATTGGTGTTATTGGCAAAAACCATGTATCTGAAACTACTGATTCGGTGCCCACTGCAGCACCCAGAGGGATGTTAACTGTCTCTTACCAAGTTATTAATGGTTATGAATGGCTGAACACAAAGCAGTATTCACTGGCTGATAATTTGCAATGAAACCACAGCAAAAGGTATCACCTCCATTTTTATAACTGATCTGAGCTTAACTTTATTGAAGTCTGTTTTGCCCCGGTTGTTATTTTGTGTTTCCCTCTCTGGCATCCTTAACCGTGATGTCATAGACTCCCTCTCTCTCACAAGTATTTTAGAGGGGATGTCCCAATCCTCCCTCTCCCTGTATATTACAGAGCTGACTCGACCACAATTTTTTTAAACAATCAAAACTCAGCCCCTGATTTTCTGATCGATTAGCTTTGTGCACACACACTGAAGGAGATATCACAAGACATTTTGCCAATATTTCATAAACTGTAGGAGAAGCAGCTCCAAATAACAGATCTAATAATAATAATAAGAAGAAGAAGAAGAACAACAACAACAACAAAAAATGTAATAGTAATAATAATAGTAATAAAAATCATAATCTGCAATCACACTAATAAAACTTCTGAAGAACAGTAGAGTGATCGCTGACACAATCTCACTAAATATGTTTGAGTGAGCCAGTCTGTCCTGCCCCTTTGGTTTCTATGGTGACCACTATGTGGAGCTGTTGGAACCTTTGGGATAAATTACTCCTGCAGCTCAAAATGATTAGGCTGTTTAAAACATGATAAAAACCAAAACAGTTGGCCTGATATATAGGTATATCACTTGCAAGTTACAGAATCTATTAATTTAAGTCCAATTTAGTAGAATTATGACCTTTCTCTTCCTCTTCATCACTCCTTATCATCACTGAAATTTAAGAGGGAGCCTGATGTTTGAAAGTCATGGACTCTTTTAGGGGAGGAGGGGGGCTGGGCTTGTTCCCTCATGTTTTTATTGCCATCACAGGAGTGGCAAGAAGATGGATGGCCCTGGTAGACCCCACCATGGAGAGCACACCACAAGTAGGGCCCACCGTCCTCCAGATTAGCTCCTTACAAAAGCACCTTGTAGGAAAAAAATGGGGCTCCCATAGCTGACACCTTCTTCCAGAACCAAACTGACAAGCAGGCCCCTGCCATCAGTCATGAGGGCTCTGGAGCTCGCCGCTCTCAGGCCTGTCCAGTCTCATTGCAGGCCAGGCATCGCTGGTCACAATGGGAGGCATGGAAAACAGAGCAAAAGTAAACACGTCTCTGCGCACATAAACCCCATCATTCTAAATTCAGTCGAATAATGACCTCTATTTCTCAAACGGAGCTCGGAAAAATCGCGAACTGCCGCCCGTGCCTCGAGAAGACCGCAGAAGCGCTGTCGTCACAAGAGGAAAGGGGTGAAGGCCATTTCTCAGAAACCATGGAAAACATGGGAGCCTCTCAGCCCAACCTTCCCACAACATGCAATATATCCTTGCTGTAGCAACACCTCAAATCTTCAAAAGTCTAAAAAGAATTTCTTATAACACCTTAACTGTAACTAGAGCTCATCTGGACTTTGTTTCCAACGTCCTGTTCAACATAAAACCACACGATGTCAATGTCAAGACGATGGTAGGGTTAGGACTGAGATTAGGAGCAGGGTTGGAGTTGGGAACTGGGCTGGGTTGTGACTAAAGTTAAGGTCAGGTTCAGGGTTGGGGAAAATTAAGGGGAATTTAAAAGAGAAATTAAGTTAAGAGTAAGTTAATCAGCATCTATAGTGAGTCTTACAAGGTGTTTGCCAGAGATGATAAATAGGTAAACAAATGGAAAATAAGTAATCGTGTAAACGTGTAATCACGTATGACAGAATGGTTACTTTTCTTGCTTTAGAAGTAGTAATTGTAATAATAGTACTATTATTATTTCTGAATAGACAGATTGACTGACCTGTTGAATCAGGGCCAGTGTCCTGATCTCTGTTATCAGTACTGGGTTTGTATCTGGGCCCACCCTTAGCATCCATAGCTAATTCTGATCTTTAGTTGGAGGTTTTGAAGCCAGTTAAAGTGTGCGCCACACCGCATGCCATGGTAGGCCACGGTAGATAAGTAATGAAGGATAAATATTTGAAATGTCCAGCCAAACATTTTACTTGTGTTCAATTGCTGTGCAGAATAAGCCGCCTGTGTAGGGGTCCGGCCACCTCCCTGGCTTAAAATAAATAGCAGTGGCGGGAATGTTTACACGGGGCTGGGCCTGATGGGTGCCCTCCTATTCATGCTATGATTTTAATGTGTCAGTTTGCACGGCCAATTTGGCCTCCACGAGAGCTTGTGGCGAGTTTGTGTTTACAGCACAACTACACAAAAAGCATGGCAGCGTCCAGGGGATTCGAGGAGTCCGGCATGAAGTCACTTTCCAGGCAGCCACCGCATCGTTTTCTGACCGCCGCCCATGCAGCATTGCCAGGCAGGAGCACACTGTTTGCCTGATGCTCTGTCCACCCTCTCAGCCTTATCAGCTCACTCTGATAGAGCAGACTGGCCCTTAATGAGGATTCTGGTGCACATGTTCACAGGGAGAGCTGAGATTCAGAACACAAAGTATAGACACAACCAGCTAGACTTAAACTTCAACATAAACCTAAGCGTAATGGCACTATGTCTTATTCTCTGCTCTGAATGAAAACCTGCCTGGTCCATCTGTGTCTCTCTGCCTCTTTTGTCCCCGGGGTGGAGCTCGGCTTTCCAAAACAAGGCCAGTGTAACGGAGATACAGTCTGCTTGAGTGAAGGGCTGATTCAATTCAGTAAGGCTACTGCATTACGGGACGGAAGTGAACATTAATATTCGATCTCTCTCTCTCTCTCTCTCCCTCTCTCTCTCTTATATAAAAATAAAAGTTAAAAAATCCAGTAAAAATAACACATTAAATGTCTTATTTTGTCATATATATGTGTGTGTATGTGTGTGTAAATATCTACACTCAGAAATAATAGCCTATATGCATTATAAATAGATATCTATCTGTACCCATATATCTAGGTACATACAATTATAATAATAATAATAATAATAATAATAATAATAATAAAAATAAAAATCATGTGCATGATGTGTGTATATGAAAACTGAGACACAAAATGAGGTCGCACACACGCACACACACACACACATACACACACACACACACACATACATTGCAGCCTTCTCAAGAAGCCTGACACTGATTAGCAGCCTCCGCCTGGACCCTCCACCCCCTCCGTTCTTCCAACACAGAGGCTCATGGGACGGGAAACTTTAGAAACTATTAGTGGTTTCTTAAGGTCCGCGCTACTCTTATTAGAATTGGCGCCGCTCTGCAGGCTCCCTCACCCGCTCGCCTCTTTCTCGGCTTTGCAGTAGCCGACCCGTCCTCCCCGGAGATGTCTGCTGCACACAGGGCTGACCCAACCGTACCGGGCCTATAGATTTACACGGGTCATGCTACACTACTGTCTGCCCTACTGGGAGAAGGGTCAGACTGCTCGGGGAAACGGAGCACAATGACAGTTTTATCACATATAGAGTTTGTAGTTCTTGGACCATGCAAAGGCATACATGAACCAAACTTGAACAGTTAACAACTGACCATTTGAGAAATCAATGGACAAAACTGCTGAAAGTGAAATAAAGTGAACATGAGGGGTAAAATTAAACCCCAGCACACACAGCTGTAGTGATCAGGTTTACCTCTTCTTGAGGTGACCCAGCATTTACGGTTACAATCCAGCAAATATAGTAGCATGCAAAAGTGGTCAAATTATATTTGTGTTGGTTGATTTAAATAGGTAAGAATCACACACATTACGCATGTTAACACACAATTGCTCTTTTCTCTGGGCAAAAGTTATCTCACATTTTTGAATTCATAATACAAATGTCCATGGTCAGCGGCTGCCAGAGGCTACTCTTTCTGTTTAGTTATAAGGGACTTTTATTTTGACATGTGCACTCCGGCCGAGTGAATACTAACAGCAGCCTGGTGGTTTAAGTTAAAGGAACATGTGTTTACATTTGTACTTGGGTTAACTGAGTAGAGTATTTAAGCCTCTTTTGTGTACTGGTCTTTCTGGTTCTGGTGTTCTATTGCTGATCAAGAGTGATCTTTCTTTTTGTTTGTAGGTCCTCATGCCATTTGATTTTTTTTGTTTGTTAATAAAGAAAAAAGTATGGAATCCTGCATCTACGCCTCTGTCCCTTGGCACCCCTACGTGAAAATACACGGGCAATTCTACAATTATATATCCAATTATTTAATATACTGTATATCATTTATAATATATATTTTTTTCCAAAAACTACAGGGAATGGGTGAGTTACAGTATTTATTTTTATTTGTTTATGTGAATGTTCTAGAGTGTTTATGATTTATGAATGAGTTCTGGATGGTTCCTGTTCTCCCACACATGGCCCCGTGCTTCACGATTCCACTGTCTGTCCCGACTATGACCATCCATTAAAATCCAATCAAAATGATTTATGGTGCTATTGATACAGTTCATTTGTGGGTCTTGATACATTCAGCAGCCACAAGTTCTGTTTTTTTGCCCCCCCTAAAGACACACAAAGGTGCTCAGACTCCGCCAGCAGTCGCCACACGGCTGTCACACTTTTCATGCTACTGCCATGGGACTGGATTTTTATCTCAGGCGTACCATCAGCCTCTGTCTGATGGAGAACGTTGTGAATGGATTCGTCGAGGATGCCTGGATGTTCTGGAGTTCTTCTGTGGATCTGCAAGGCTGTTCAGCGCTAAAACAGGTGGTAGTCGTTTAATCCCTGACTTGATATCGGACCAGGCGTGGATCAGAGTGACTGGTAAGATGATTACGTTACGAATACAAAGTGGCCCTCGGGAGAAGGTGTGAAGGTCTGGAAGGGACAGTGTGGGATTGAGCAGTGCAGGCTACTGAATAGTCAAGTCTGGGAAGAATTAGAGTCACCTAAACAACCAGTATAGCCTTAGAGGGCCTTTCGGAATGAATAACACCACCCAGCACTGATGAGGAAGACATTTTTTTTATTTTAATAATTTGCAATTGGCATAACGAGCTAAAACAAGATGTGCTGCAACTACTGGATGCATGACATAGTTGCACTGAGCATTTCCCAAGACAACAACAATGACACACAATTAACAGACGAACAACTAAAATATGGCCTTGGAAATGTTTTTTATTACGTTTTACAATACACTGCTGGTTGTGCTGTTTGAACATATGCAATGGGGTGCTGAGAAAACTCCTCCGCACAGAATGTTTCCAGGTCCTTCAAACAGATCCAGAATCATCATCTTCAGCTCACCCCAGGGAGCAATGAGGTTCATGTCTGGATGCTGGAGCTGTAAAAGCTCAATTCTGCGGTCAGTGGACCGTTTTTCATGAAAAAAATGTTGCATGACACAGAAAGCAAATGTCTTGATTTTTTTTTTGTTTCAGTATTTTAAAAACTGTAATGTGTACAAAAGTAACAGCTTTTTATAATAAGACTGTTTAATTGTATATAAAATAACTGTTGCGGGTCGGTCAGTGGCCAGTAGGGGCCACTGCTTTTCAGTTGTTTTTGGTTCTGTTTTGTTAATGTTTTGAGGACTTTTATTTTGACTTTCAGTTCTGTTCACATATCACGTGTTTTTGGTTGTCACCTGTTTTGTGTTCTTTTCTGATTTCTGTATGTATTTAAGTTCTGTTTGCGTCAGTGCACCTTATCTGTCCATCGCCTCATTTCGCCTAATTTTCATGTTGTCTCTGCCACGTTCATGTTCTTGTAAGCGGCCCTCAAGCCAGGCTTTTGTTTCTTGTTTTGTTTTTTGAATAAACATAAACAACAGCATGGAGCCCTGGTTGTCAGCCTGCGGGATCCTCCCGTCGTCCGTGACAATAACCAGATGAAAATATTATAAACTACGCAATAAAGTGGAAAAAACCTTTTAGTCACCATATACAAAATAGTACATAATTTTGGCTACAATAAGTAGTTATTCATAGATAAATAATAAAGGAAGATTATTTATAGTTATTTATAATTTATAGTTATCTTCCCCAGTATGTGATTATTATGGAGAATCATTTTTTTATATATTCATGCAGTAACATTTTATTGCAAGGCAGCATTCATAAGGGTATATGACACTTACATGAACTCTTTATGGCAGCTTACAAAAACTTACTTTAGTGTGATGGTTTATTTGTAATGGTTTATTCCAACAAGCAGCTGCTGCCATATACAACAACTTTTGGAATAACCTCCATAATTGTCAACAAAGGGTAATGACATAAAAGGCTTGTGTACGTGTCATGTAGCCTTAATAAATGTTTCTGTAGGTTCATTTCAGATGTGGTAGAGGCTAAGTAGATTAGTGTCAGTTGTCTTAAAAGGCTTATGTAGACATCATGTAGCCTTTAAAACCTCACCCTTTATCAAAGTCTGTCAACAAAGAATTCCTAAATGTTAAAAACATATTCAAAATCATGCTGCCTCTTGTAAACAGCAATAATAGGGTGGCCGAGAGAAACTGGGAGAAAAGAGTTACAGATTACAAAGGTGGGGTTTTTTTCAATTCAATTTAAATTTTCAATTAATTTTATTTATATAGCCCTTTTTACAACCAGGTTGTCACAAAGCAGCTTTACAGAGTCCAGGTCCGAGCCCCTAGTGAGTGAGCCAAAGGTGAGGAAAAACTCACTCAGCTGGAGGAAGAAACCTCAGGAGGAACCAAGACTCAAAAGGGGAACCCATCCTCCTTAGGTCGACCCGGAGAGAAAGAAAAGAGAGCTGCCGAACCAGTTGAGAGCATTTTGGCACAGGGCCCCAGCGATTGCAGGCCTGGGAAGGTGGTGATCTGGGGTCCCATGGAGTTTTTAAACCTTAATAGCAAAAATATATATTTTAGCGACTTTAAAGGACTAACAAAACAATTCTAGATATTGTTAGATATTATTTTTAGCTTACACTTTTAGATCATTTTATTTAGGTGGCAAAACATGGCTAAAAGTATTGGTACACTACTGCATGAGAAAAAATTAAATAAACTATCAAAAAAACTCTCACAAAAAGAGAAAAAAAATCTGAAACCATTCAGAAGTGTGCTGGAGGAGTGAGCGAAGCAGGCTGCTGGGATCTGAAAGCCTTCTTTTCTCTTTCCTCTTCTCCTGAGAAGACTTGCTACCTGACCTACATCTCCTCCTCAAAATAAATTGTGCCTGAAAGCAGGTAAGCCGGTTTCTGAGATTCCAGCCAAGCCGCAGAGAGGACATGAAGTTGATTCTCCACTTCCCAATGGGCCATGACGGTGCTTCTCAATGTATCTATTTTATTTGAGGACTTAAAATCTAAATATTTTTCTTCATGATGCCTGGAAACTCCTCTATTTCAACTGAACCACTTAAGAACTCCCTGCCTTGAGGATATTAACTCATACTTCTGGAGTTCAGTGAACGATTTCTCAGAGATCCAAGCACATCATGGTTTTTATAGCCACATGTCACAGTAATGCAAACAGTCTGAAAAGATATGAATTGAACTGCATTTGGAAGGCGCATATCAGTTATACACCCCACAGTAACAAGATCCAAAAACAGACAGTAATGAAACAATATATTTAATAACATTCATTTATAAAAACGAGTTGTTTGGGACCACCCTCAGATGACACAATTTACTACAAGAAAACAGTAGAAATACTTTAAACAAATGTAACTGAATAGCTTTAATATTTTGCAGTAGTATCTCATTATTTAGCCACAATGGATAATACTGTGGCGAGCCATGGAAAAGAGGGACACTAAGGCAGGTTCTTCCATTTTTCTTTGTCTTTATTCTTCAACCCAAA
>JBBPDC010163311.1:0-18264 GCA_037974485.1 Hemigrammopetersius urotaenia | reverse complement strand
CACACACACACACACACACACACACACACACACACACACACACACACACACACACACACACACACACATACACCTGAACTGAACTTCATCCTTCTAACACAATGCATATACATACAGAACGGTTTTAAACTAAAAACGTACATCCAACTGCCACTATAAATATCCTTTATTTCATGATATACAGCATTTTCTCTATCCTGCTGGTGCTATTGTTTGCAGTTGTTTCTTGCTGTCTACCTCAATATTTGTATTTTTTGCACACTTAATGACTTTGCTGCTAAAATACAGTATCGGTCATCATGCTGTATTCATTCAGACTTCTACTGTAGCTTTTCCTTTTTTGTATGTTCTACTGTAACTTTTCCGTTCCTGTATGTTGTTTTGTCCTGTGCTACCGTTTTGCTGCTCTTGTATTTTTCACCCACTCTCTCTCTTTGCACTATACTTGAACTCTGAAGCATATTTTCACCAAAAAAGTTTTTAAAAGGCACAACTGAAGCATAGGAACTCCAGAACTCACATGTATGTTATGTGCATGGACAGACTGATCACTGGATCCACTAAACACTAGATCATTCACCACCTATGGAAATATAGAAAGGCAAAACAGAGATGTAAGTTTTTAAAGGAAAAGAAAAGAATGTTTTGGAGTAATTGATACACACGCCTAAACTTGGCTTTGTATATTTTTCTTGGATGCAAATTCTGAGCATGTCCGCGTAATCCACATTTGGCTATGTTTTATTAATGAAACATTCTCCATCATGCATGACATTTCTTTATAGGCCAAACCATTCTGAAGAAGATACCCAGGAAATTTCAGGCCAACAATGCCACTGGTCCTGTATCAAATCTACAGAGCACTCACCAAAACATAGTGATGCACAAATAGTACAAATGAATAGTACAGTGCAGAGATAGACATACTCCTTCTAAATAGAAATAGCATTAAGTAACTCAAGGAGGATACGTATCAACATATTAAAAAAATGTATAACTGAGAATATCATGAAGAAACTGAATGTTTGTTTAGTGATCTGAACAACTGATCATCAAACTGGCTGCACAACTGTTGTCCTTCAAGATGTTGAAAAATAGCCATACTATCAATACTGCAGCTATAAATCAATGTAGACAAGAAGTGGATTCACACACCTTCATACAGAGCACAGTTTTGGTGTGGCCCTGCAAAGTGCGGAGCAGCAGGCCGCTCTTGGCATCCCTTACGCTGATGGTGCTGTCGTAGGAACCAACAAGCAGTATACGTCGGGCACCTTCTTGTGCTGTGGCTAGACAGCTCACTGCCCGCGGCCCATGGCACTCAAACACATCCAGCTGTTTGTTAGTCTGCAGGAGAATAACGGGCAACACAAACATTACACCTCACCTCACACATGTACACAGCTGGTCAAATGGTACACCGAGCTACACGTAATAAAATATTGCCCAGTTGTCATGGATTAAAACAAAAAAAAAAATAAAAATCATCTGACGGAATAGATGACGTGGGGCGTTGACAGGGGACATTGTAGAGGCGCGGGGGGGTGTTTTAGGTGAACGTACTAAACCGAATCACTTAAAATCACTTAGAAGATCGCTAACAACACAACACTACTTCCCACTGCCATTCCTCTGTTAACAGCAAGAAAACAGACTTCATAACTGCTGTTATTTTTTTTTTTTTAACGGAGCATGAGCTCTTGCAGCACTCGCGACACCGGAACCACTGTCCTGAATATCGAGCTTCAGAGTTTTGGCTCCGTCAAGCGTCGAGAACCAGCTGGCAGCCAGTAGGCTACTCCGCAGCCGTCAATGTTTAAGAGAACTGCCGAGAACTGTTTATTTTTATTTTCAGGAAAAATAATTAAATCGTAATTAAACCAAAGAAAAAGACAGCCTTTCCAGAACTTTGTCTGCCGAAGCTTTTTCAGCTCCACCCCTCGTTCCCCATTTTCCCCCTTCGGATCTGCCTCAATCTCATTATTAACCTTTAGTGCCCTCAGTTGACGGAAATCCATCATAGCGACGGAGAACTTTAATCCATGAGTTGTTCTTGCTAAAGCTCTCCATCTGGAGAAAGGATCTACCTTGAGGCTGAAGGTCACAACACTGCCATTGGCCAGCCCAGCATAGAGCACTTTCCACCGGTTGTGGAGGCAGAGCACACGATCAGGAAGACTGAGTTGCTGCACACATTCTCGAGTCTGTGGGAGACACAGTCTTAGTTCTGCAACATTTCGCAAGACTGATCACATAAAACAAACAAACAGGTAAGTATCAACAACTGTAGTGTACAGAAGCAAAGTAACTGGGCTGCACCTTGATGTTATAGCAGCGGATGGTCTGGTCACTGGATCCGGAATAGAGGCGCTGCTGTAAGCCTGGCCCTGATGAGACCAGCAGACAGTTCACCTTGCTACTGTGCCCCTCAAACACAGACACACACTTGCGGCTCTGTGAGAAACAAGAGAGCAACGTAGTGATTTTTTTCCTATATACCCTCAATATAGTAATGCCACTTTTTTTTACTAGCACACTTGCACCATGCTGTGCTGCACTGTACTGCAGAGTTACATGTTCACATTCTCAGTGGTAGTTACCTGGACTGATTTATACCATCTTATGCTATTTAGGTGCTGTTCCGATTGTTCCTACTCGCACCTGAGCTGTACTGAAGGTCAGCTGATTGTATTAAACATTTATGAACACATTTTGAGTGAGAGATGTTTGGCCCTTTGTGTTACCTTGACTAGGGTGAGTTGGGTAGGACTGTAGCACAAGACAGCAGAGTTAAATAATAAACCAGAAGCACACATCAGCTAAATAAGTACAGAGGTTTACTGCTGGATGTATGATCAAATCTGGTGTGTAGGGGAAGCCTCTAACACACTTCAACACAAGCTACACTGGCTGGTGTATCTATATTCATAAACACATCACGAGGAATGCAATGTATGAGTGGTTGTGTTAAGGCTTACCACCAGGTCAAAGGCTCGTATGGTGCGGTCTCCGGAGCAGGTGAATAGCAGGCCGTTATGGATCTGCATACCATTCACAGCTTCCTGATGGCCCTCAAACAAGCCCTCAGAGGGCACATCCTCCTCTCCAGGGTCTGACAACGCATCTGATGAAAACACACAAAAACAATACACACGTTGAGTCCGTGACCATGTTCTATGGAAAGCATATTCAAAACATTGTTGATTAACTGAGGTTAGCCGTACAAGATATCTTGTAACTATCAAAACAGCGCTCATTCATTCATTCATTCATCTGACACACCTACCTCCTCTAAGGCATTCCTCTTTGAGTGAATCAAGTTTCCAACATGCTCATAAGGTTCAAATGGCTATACATTCGTCATGCCCTGTTATCACACCGTTTGCTCTCAGAAGAAGGATTTCTAATCTAGGAGAATATCAGCCTCTAAGAATACCTTGCCCTTAAAAAGTGATTTGGGCAGTTGGTGAACTATTTTAGTCTGCTGAAAGTGTTGGCATTCTAAATTTGGCTGTACTAGATGGCCTCAGTCGAGTCTGCCTTAGAGAGACTGGGGTTTCTTTGAGAACACAAATGAACATACATCACAGGAGAATTTTTGCCATATATCTATTTCAATCCATAAGCCAAAAATTTACTGCTTAGCAATTAAATTAATCTACTACAGCACATTGTTTGAATAAATAATCTAGTGTGATCATACAAGAAATTATTATATGTGCATCAGCTATTTTAAAAACATGACTGATTTAATTTCCCATTTGGGTATTTGAAGTACCTACCTGAGGACGCCTTGGACTCTTTCATGACCACCTTCTTCTCACTGTTAACAAAACATAAAACCATTTCATGAACAAGAATCATGAACTTTTCTGAAATTTAGTTGGCTGAAAAAATGGTTCCATTATTCTGCCTTTACCTGCTTACCTGATTAGTATTATACTGGAAAAAGCTTAACTTGCAGGATTGCAAGATTATGACACTGGTGTTTTCTTTTAATTACAGCCGTAACAAATTAGATTCCAAAGAACTACCACCAACCTTTCACAGCTCTTGACTACATTGCTGGTGTCTATTTCACTGGTGGAGGAGACCTCATTGCAGGCAAGATTCTGAGCTCTTGTTTTCAGAGAAGCAGATTGCTTTGAGATCTGAGCAGGGCTCATGTCCTCCTGGACCCCCTCGTCTGGGTCAGATGTCTCCAGATTAACCACCTCAGTGGCCACTGCCTGGGGGAGCTCCATCATCTCCAGGTCTGAGGAGTCTGTGTCCTGGGCCTCCTTCCCAGCAGGGGCTGGTGTTGGTTCCTTTGTCAGAGGAGAATCCAGCGCTCCTGCCACCTCCATGCTCTCATCTTTTTCCACAGGAGCAGGAAGAGAGCCACTAGGCCGCCTGCGAGTTCGGATCTTACGGACGGGTCGGGAGGACTGATCAATGTCCAGCTCAGAGTCACTGATATCTGGCTGCTCACTCCCTTGTGCTTTCCTCAATGACCTCTTCTTCTTCAGCTTCCTCACACGCTTTCCAACCTTCGCTTCTTGGACAGCAGAAGATGGGGAGGGCTTTGGCGAGAGGGGTTTAAGGGGGAGGCTGGCAGAAAGAGGTGGAGAGGAAAGATCCAGTATTGGATCCTGAGAGGGCCGGCGAGATTCAGGGACAGGAGACATCTCTAACTTGTGGTCTGAACAGACAGTATTTAAAGACACGCTTTCATCTTCCTGCATACATTCCACATCATTCTGCCTCATTTTCTCAACATGGCTACATTGGAAAGAAGCACCTATGGCAAACAACAGGAGAGATGGGTTACTGGCTTCTTAATATACATTTATTAGTATTGAGGTTTATTATCAACTACAAACCATGAGCTACAGTGAAATATTAATAAACTATTGTCATGGTTTACCTAAAATGGCAGACCTCTTACCCGTCTCAGTGGCAGCAGCAGTCACTTGCTCTGGTGTGGTACTATGGGGACCAGGGAGGGGGCTGTCAGCTTGTTGTCGCTCTGGGGTGAGGGCCACAGGAGACAGGCGCTCCTGTTTAATGACAACAGAAGGCGGGCTGGAGGCAGGTGATGGTGAGAGGAACGGAGAAGAAGCTGCAGGGTTGCTGGGGATAGCAGCATGTTCAGGCAGGGCTGAAGAGGACAAAGATGTAGCAGCCAAGTTCTCACCATAGCTCCTCGTTCTCGGTGAAGACTCAGATTCACCTGAACAAAGAAAATAAGAAATTAACTATTTCCTTATATAATGGTCATTCCATAAACTTTCATATACCTCACAATCACTGAATATGTGGCTCCAAGGGGACAAAATTTAAAAAGCAGAAAACCTGAAATTTTTCAATACCTTGCAAACCTTGCAGAATCTCTATACGCTTGGTCCTCAGGGAACCCATCTCTGAGGTGACCTAGGAAGAACGTATGTGACACAAAATTAGATAAGGCTAATAACATTTTTAAATACTCTTATGAACATAAGTACTGGTGATTAATCAGGTTTACCTGCTGTTTGACCATTAGCAAGCGCTGCACTTCCATATAGGCAGACTGCAAGGCAGTTCGGGCCTGGATCAAACTGTTATCAACTTCCTGCAAAGAGCTGTTCAGCTCCTCCTCACGTAGAGAGACTGCCAGCAACTCATCTAACTGAGAGCGTTCTAAAAAGAGAGTGGATTATAGTAAAGTAATATGGCAATGACAACAACTGCAAAACCAAGAACACTTGCAATGAAATAAATATACACATACCTTTCTTAGGCTTGATTTTCAGCCTCTTATTTTTTCTCTCTGAATTAGGAATTTCTGGGGATATGATGTCCTAATGAAAAGAACCAAGAGAACAGTGAATTTCTAATTGTCTGTTTGAATTGTTCTTGCATGATGGCAGTAGATAGATATTACCGTTATTCACAAACAATACATTTTCTCTTCTTGGATGGCCTACTAAACTTATTATTTAAGATAAAGCAAGATGTTTTCATCTGCATGAAGTTTAATGAGTAAAACATACTTATCAGGGACGTAATATTGATGACTGATGCAAGTTATTAGTGATTAAAATGTGATATCAAGGACACTATGTATTAAAATTAGTAATGGATTATACTAATATATAAATATTAGTTAATTACATGTTATGTGCATGTAAGGTAAGGGGAAGTCTTTAATCACTATTTCGCATTTCCACCTTTTTCATTATTTATTGAGAATAAGATTTTCACATTATTTAACCAATTTAATCTTTTGTTTATTAGGCCTCTTTCCATGCCTAATTCGACCATTATCAGGTGCCAAAATGTTGGTGCCTCTCTACTAATTCCATATAATGAGGGCATGAAATGTTCACTTACCCCAACTGCTCTGCGTTTCTTTCCCCCGCTCTGCCAATCATTTTGTTCAGTTCCTGACATACAGCTACTGTCTTCATCCACAGGCTCTCGGTCTAGGACAGGAACAGTTGCACTTGCTGCGTCCTTATGTGCTCTGGCCTGGCCTAGCCCATCATTAATACTCGGACCCTCACAATCACCTTCCAAGTGTGACTGAATGGTCAGAGGCCGCAGCATGGAGACCCCCAGTTGTGCCCCCTCAACAGGGGTCTCCCTCACTGGTTCTATAGCATTGAGGAGAGAACAGGAGGCAGCAGATTTATCTGCGACCACACTGCTTTCAGACACGCTCCGCTTGAGTGAAGGTACAGATGCTTCTTTAAAGTCAAACAGAGAATCCCAGTGGAAGCCCTCACACAGGGGTACATCCTCCTCCTCCATGTGACTTGGGCCTTCTGGCTCATTTGGTACCATCTCTATGCCAAACCTGAACAAAGACAAATACATGTTTTTCATTTAAAGTGATCACTTAAAAATCGTATTTGCACAAACAATATGTATATCAGCATATATATTGACAAATACAGTCACAAACAGCAATGAAAGTGCCAAGCACTACAGAACCACAAGGTTCAAGACACCTGTCCACCACCAGTCTGGAAGCTCAACAAACAGGTGTCGAGTTTGAATCTCACTTCCTATTTGGGGGATTCCACACCTGTTTTGAATTTTCTGTGAAAAACAGTTTCAGAAAACAAAAATGCAAGCAAAAATGGGAATGTCTGTGACACTTGGTCTGAAGATCTTTGGTGACAATTTTGTTAAAGACAACTTACTGGCCTGTGAGAAATTTGGAAACATTTCAATAAAATCTATTATTGTTGTTACATAAACTAGGTTGACATGTTGCAATGTCTCGGTCTTGGGATTTTCCACGATATCACCAGACATAACCAAAACACACAATTTTGCTTACTTCAGAGCCCCAGTTTTCAAATGACAGAAATTGTAGCTCATGTCCTCTCATTTGCAGCTCAGTGAATTCACCATTGAAAATCACTGGACGACAGTAAGCATATCATTTGCCATAATAAAATCCTTTAAACAAATTTTGGTCAGAACCCTGTTTAGATAATACAAACCAAATTTGGTGGTAATAGCATTATTGATCTAGGTCTAGTTCACAAAAGGGGAAAAAGGGGAAAAAAAGATTAAAAATAAAGTTTAATCACAATTAATGCATTTGAACCAGTGTGCCCCAAAGATTACATCTCTGTGAAAAAAAATTAAAATGTTATGACCAAACATGTACCTTGATATTATGCCTGCTGGTGGCACTAGATGGACTGATTGAATTCAAATGAAAAATCCTACACCAATTAAAACAGGTGCCTGCATAGATTATGACTGTGTGTGTGTTTATATATTACACAATCATAATCATAATCATATATATATATATATATATAGAGCGAGAGAGTAAAAGAGAGAAAGAGAGAGAGAGACGATCCGCGCGCTCCGGAAAAGTCACGAACGAGAGAGAGACACAGAGAAAGAGAGAGAGCGCGAGAGAGTGACAGAGAAAGAGAGAGGGAGAGGCAGAGACAAAGAGAGCGAGGGCGAGAGATGATCCGCACACGAATGAACGAGAGAGTAAGAGAGAGCGAGAGAGAGAGAGGCACAGAGAGAGTGCGCACGCACTAGAGAGTGCGACAGAGAGAGAGCAACAGAGAGTGCGAGACAGGTTTAAAACGGGCGCGATCCGGAAAAGTCACGAACGAGAGAGAGCCAGAGAGAGAGAGAGAGAGAGAGAGAGAGAGAGAGAGAGAGAGAAAGAGAGAGAGAGAAAGAGAGTAAATCCGCGCTAAAACATCAAGGTGAAAGTCATCATAGTTTGCGTAGTATAGACCCAACTCCCAACCCAACTTTGTGAATAGATTAACGGCGATATTTTATATATATATAAAATATATTCTGATTGCAGGGCCAACACCCTACCCACTAGTCCATCCAGCTTCCGGACCTAGTTAATGCACTAAAAATGTTTTTTTTTTTGTTTTTTTTTTCTCGCGACATTACCAGGCTGTTTTTACATTAGTACTTATATCTGTTATGTTTGGCCATCCTGTATTGCACCTCATTAAAAAGGCCATCTGAAGGACACTGATTCATCTCTATGCTAGCCATCACGAGGAGGTGCAACTGGTGTGCGCCTAAAATGGTGGATATATCCAAATGTGACTACACAATGAATGGTATCTTTTGAAACTTACTTTTGGAAAAAGCAAGAAAAAACTAGCAATGCATGATCTATTAAAGCTCAGGCCATTATATGAACAGCTTTAAAAAAAATCAATAACAGATTTTACCTTGGCAAACCTTTGCCTTGCTCCTGCTTCTTGCGGTGAACCTCTTGGTACACTTGGTCCCAGTTGACGTTCCTCCTGGAGGCAGAGGAGCTGATGAGCTGCCGCAGAGTGGGCTTGAGGCCTGCGTCCTTCTCGCTCTCACTCTTCCGCGTGCCACTGACATTCCTGATGCGTCGGGCTATGTTCAGGTTGGGCTCATGGCTGACCACCTTGCCCTTTGTGCTGATGTGCCGATTGAGGTCCCTCTTGATACAGGCAGGTAGGGCTAGTTTGCTTAGAGGAGGCACTGAGCAGCCGGCCACAGATTGGGGGTGGCTGCTGCGGGAGCCTTCGTCATCGGAGCCCAAAACCTCATCCACTGCTGGCATCGCCTGATCCTGTACAATGTCTTCCTCTCTTTCGCCAATCTCCTCCTCATCCTCACGGTCCATGGTGGAGGTGCTGACATGCAGAGACTGCAGGAAGGGGCTGGCTTCATTTGACAAGTAACCAGACCGCACAGAGACCTGACACCTGGGGGACTGCCATGTGGTGGCTCTGTCAACAAACTCTGTTATTCCTCTTCCACTTTGTTCCTCTGTTTTTCTTTTGCTCTCACATTGTTCCTTCAATTTATTCAGCTCTATACTTTCCACCAGTTGATCTTCCTCTATATGTAGCTCAGTTTCTTTGAAACAATCCCCAGAGGCAGAATTTTCTTCTGAGCTTTTATTGACCAGAAAGGTCTCCTTGGCTTTACGCAGCATTTCAGAGAGAAGTCGTTCCTCATCTTCACCGAACGAGGAGTCTCGTGGAGACTGGAAGCATGAGTGAGAATTCTTTGAAGCTTTAGAACTCACAGAGTCTTGACTTGCTGCTCGACTAAGATTGGTCACAGAACCAGTGTTAGGAGAGGCCCTTTTATCGGAATGCTTAGTGGGCCTGTTTGTTTTGTGTGTGGACAAAGATGAGGAAGAAGAGGATGCAGATGGCTGACTGTGTGTGTGGTTTTTTCCTCTGTTTTTACCAGAGGCTGTGCTTTGCTTTCTCTGCTGCAGCAGCTGCTCCTTACATCGGGTTTCATGCAGACTACTCCTCAGATCTGGTTGGGACTGCGCTGTCAAGTTTGACCTATTCACATTTAAACTTCTCCCCTTACCATTTTCCGATTCAAAATGTGTTTTCTCCGAGTGAGGCTGTGCATCGGATTGAGATGAAGAATCTCCAAGCTTGGCAGCAGGATATGGTGTCCAGCGATAGGTCTTGTCTGGCTTGGAGACTTTACCTTGGCCATGATCATTCTCTGCTCCAGACCCTTCTTGGTTTTGGTAACCCTTTTTCTGGCTCTCAAAGTTTTTGTGGGGCTTCTGATGTTGATGAATCCTAGATGGCGCCTCATGGCCAGGCTGTGTGTTACTGCCAAAATCTTTGGAGCGCTGCCAGTGGCTGTCACTGTTTCTTTCATAGTGCCCTAGATTGCCCTCTTTGCTGGTCCAGGATAGCTGGTTTCTCTGCTGTGGAGGGCAACCCCTGTACGTGCCTTGTCTGCCTTCCCAGAAGTTCCCTCGATTATTCAAGCTACCCCCTCGGCCATTCATGGGTCCCCACCTTTGTAGATTAGGGGGTCCTTCAGCATGCCATGTGGCGCTCCTGTTCTGCCGGCCGTTCCAGTTGAAATGGTCAGGATTGGGTCCTCGTCGTGGTTCCTGCCAGTTCATCGCTCCTCTGTTTCTTGGTGACTGGGGGAAGTTGGAGTAGTGCCAGAAGCCACCTTGCTGGTGCATCCACTGCCTTGGATCAGACCATTGTTCCTTTAAGTCCTGCCACTTCCTTATTGTGTCCTGTTCCTCTCTGACCCTTTTTGTTGCAGCTTCCTCTTGCCTGTGGGAGAACAAAATTAAGAGAACAATTGTCAAAATAATGAATACGCATCAATAAAACATCTGCACACAAAGGAAACCTGAAAGATGACACAGTGAGCCAACACCTTATCAGTGCCCTGTGATCTACATATGGAAACAAGAGACAGGAGAAGGCGTAGCTCTTACTAGCTCACTAGAGCTGTGAGCTGATAAATGCTACAAGTCTAAAGTTCCTTGAAGATTCCTCTGTATTTATGATGGTTGTTGGCTAAAATAAATTTCTAGATCAGCTGCTGACGTGATTTGTGAATACAGATCCTGTTGTATAAGAAGATGGCCAGCAGCCATCACCTACACACTAAAATTGTTAATATTTGCTGCTCATAGTGACCCATGACATACTAAACTACATTTTTTGGCAGAGGCCTCGAAACTACATCAACAAGTCAACCCTAATAAAGAGCTAGATGTGGCTTGAGAGATGTTTTTGGAGATATATGAATGGAAGTGTTTGATTGACTGTTGACTTCTAGTATTTGTTAGCAAGGTTAGCCTTGACATTTCAGTTCTAAACTAAAAAAGCAAAAGACAAGACGGCCATGTCTTGGATGATCGACTACATCTGGGGTAAGTGGAAAATTGTGTCAATTCGATTTTTTTTTACCAAACCCTTAGAAAGACGTCCACTAGTGCTGCACTACAGCTGCTGCTGCCAATAACATTCAAAGGATTTCTCTCAATTAAGAGAAGTAGAAAGGTACGCAGCAACCTGACTGACTTCTGAATAAATGAATTGCCAACAGTTTTATTAGCATTATCAATAATAATATTTATCTGTTGCTACAAAATGAGCAATTCAGTATATTAACACATCCTATCAAACTGAAAAGTAAAGAGGCCACTCAGGACACAACTAGCACAAGATACCTTATCCATATAAATAGTTTCACAAGGTTATTCAGGGGCTGTCACCTTCTGGTCTGTTGGAGTTGGCCAGTGAATAGAGCTTGGTGTAAAGATGGGAGAGTGTGAGTGAGTAGTAATGCTGTTTTAGGTGTATGCCTTTTTTTGTCAGAGAGCACTGTGCTTTACTGGCAACAGTTTTTGCTGCAATGCAGATATTCAATGATACAGCAGATTTGTAAATGTGGACTTTTTTTGCACTGTTGGAGGAGAGCTACTCAACTTTAGAGTGAAATTTCATAACACAGATTGACTGTACTCATTTACTTGGTGGCTTGAACATGCTAACCAGACAACAGCAAGCACAGTGAGAAAAAAATATACCAAAATTCTTCATCTCCATGAGAATTAACCACGCCTTATTACAAAGAGGCTGCAATCCTTCCATTAGAGCTAGCCAGTAGGGAGTTAAAGGGAGACTGTGTGAGTGAACATCCATGGCTGTTTTAGGCTTTCTGATACATGACTCCAGTCTGCAGTTCAGTTTAATATAGACCTGACAACATGTGCAAAGGACAGAGATTAAAAAGAGGGAGGAAATACTAACAAAAAGGGCTGAAGGGTCTTTTTTATTATGGTGACTGTGGCTATTTATCCTTATGATGCACAGCATAGAGTTATCTAGAAATTATTAAAAGGCTTAGAAAACACAGGGATTAGTTATCACTACTTAGCTCTCCAACTATTTGATAGGCGCTCAGGACATTACATTAAATTTAAGTGATGGGCACAAATATCACAGATTTTTAACAGAGAAATGTAGACTACTGCAACTAAAATGAGGAGGTGGAGGAACCTCCAAAACACCAATGACACGTATAAAGGACACGTATTAATACAAAGAAAACCCCCTCACCTTATGAACTCCTTGCGCTTCTCAACAAGCTCAATCATCTCCTTGTCAAAGTATTCCTCATCTTGGTCAGTCTTGGATGCCTGCCGTTGATGGGCCTCCACACGCTGTTTGTGAACAGGGCTAGAGATGTGCTTGGCGTATTCCGTCAGGCTCACCACCGTCACTCCGCAAACCCGGCACTCGTGCCCACAGTCCCTGGGAAGAAGAGCGGACAAGGGTTGCTCAATGCTACCCTCAGGCATAGCTAAAAAAGTGGCCGTCAAGTAGGTGCGCTCGAATTAGGCCTTGGCTTTCGTTGTCTGCAAAGCCTGGGAAAAAAATCACGGCCTTTGATTTATTCAACTTCAAAAATGGAGGAAAAAAATCAACTCCAAAATAAACAAAGAAAAAATACAAAGCAAAACAAAAAACTTCAAATGATCAGGAGGCAAAATTACGTATTCTCGTGCTGTAAAAATAGGAAAAAAAACTTCAAAACAAAAAAACAAGTGAAAAAATAAACAACAGGATCTTCCTGATCTTGTGGAGGGTTTCGGGGGCTTCGTTTTAGACTTGGAGCGGCATGGCGCAGGATGGTGGCTCCGGCAGACGGTGGTGGGCCTGTGGCATGGTGTCTCACCAGGAGCGCCCCACAAACAGAGCCTGGAGGCTGGAGCCCTCTCTGTGGCAGCCCAGCTCTGGCGCGCTGTCAGGATGGTGTCTGCTGCGCTCTGCAGCGAGCGCTAGGCAAGCAGCCTGTTATGATCTGTAAAACTGCACTCCCCACCCTCTCCCTCCCCTCATTCCTCACTTCTACAGAGCTGCATCAGGGTGGGTCACTTCAGCATTTGCTGTAATATGAGCTCGGGGCAGCTGCTTGGAGCAAACCCCCTCGCCTGAGTGGCTCTACAGAATGTCAGGCTCACAAGCTGATAGAGATGCCTTACAAGCAGATGCACTTTCTCTAAAAATCTGTGCCATGGCAGAGTGCCATGGAAAAGTGCTCAGCTTTGAACAGCTTAAGGAATGTTTTGCATTTTCTTTTGCAATTCAGTATTTCTTTATCAGGATCAGGATTTGGATTCTCTATTCATGTTTTCTTTTGAAACTGCATGTAACAAATAGTTTAATATTCAAGTGTCCTCTGTGCTTTGACAGTATCAATACTCCACCTGCCTCATTCTCACTTTTCACATTCCAGTGGTCTACAAAATTGTCACATGAGAAACACAGTTGCTCTGTGTCGGCCTTGCCTGTTGTTTCCAAGGGACCTATATATATGCCCTTGCCATGGCAGCTGCTACAACTGATCCTCCCAATTGCTGTAAAAAAAAACACGTGTCCAATAATGCACGTGCCCTTTATCGGGCACTAACAACTGCAATATTTCATTTTGTAGATTGTATAGTGTTCATTTTATAGTTTTTATTCTTTTTATTTCCCACTTGTGGGGCTAATAAAGATTTATCTTATCTTAATGTGCCTTCATAATAGTAAACTGTAATAACAGAATTGCGCTGTGGTAGCATATACATATAAATCTGCCAATTCTACACAATGCTGCAAGAGAGCAGATAAGCTTGTCAGATGATGGCATCAGACAATGGACATATTCCTAAAAATGAAGTATACATTTTTCTCATTAGAAATGCTCTTGATATGATTACTCACACCAGAGCTATTCTGGGCTTGGGAATTCAGAACCAGAACCATAGCACTACTTGGAAGAATAAATGCATGTGTGAAAAACAAGCTTGTTTTTTTAGGATTTATCCTTATTCTCCCAAGCCACTGTATCTGATGTACCCATCTGCTCCATTCGATCACATCAGTACTTTAGTACAAAGTTTATTATAGATTAGCATATTTGTCCAGAAGAATTAAACAAAACTTTTTCATATGAGTATGGCAATGTTTAGACAGTTACTAACCGGCCTTTTAGATTCTCCAGTTCGCGATGATGCAGCATACTTCTCATGTGCTCATCCATTTCCTTTAGAAAAACACAGGAGTACTGTTAGATTGTAATTAAGGTGCAGTCTTAAAACTTATATAAAAATATAAAAAAAACTTCCTGTTAGAATGGAGGACTGCTGCAAAGAACAGCTATGATTCTGAGCCACAACTAGTCTATGAGAATGTAAATGCTTTAAAAAGTAAAACACAAACACACAATGTGTGCTTAAATTACAGTATGCTTCCTTGTGTTTACCTGTTTGGAACTATAGACGATATCACACAGAATGCACGTTCGTGTTTTCCCCATGTTGGATGATGGTTGCATCTTTCAGGCCATATCATACAAGCGCTGCATATCTGGAGAAAAAGAATGAAGAGACAATATTGCTTATAACAGGGCTGGGCGATTAATCGAAAAGTAATCGAAATCGACATTCAGTACCTATAATCGATCCAATTTTTCCAGGTTGATTATTTCAATTACTTTCCCTTTAAAAACACTACCGCGTGTGGAGTCACGTGACCCCGCCCACATGTCGAGCATGGAGAGCTTAAACACTGAGACATCTGAGCAACTTGTCAGTGAACTGTGAGGGCAAACAATTAAAAAATAAAATAAAATAATCGTTCTTTAATCGTAATTGGGTTAAAATGTTCAATTAATCGAGAGTTTGATTTTAGGCCAAATCGCCCAGCCCTAGCTTATAACACATAATATAGACCTAGAATTTACCAACAGTTTAACAAAGATTATTTTTCTGCTGTAATTAACTGCAATGATTGGACAGTTCGTGTGGGCTTACTGCACTTCTTATTTTTGCCTTTAAAAATATTACATTTAGAATGCCAACACCGAGCGTTAATGCAATGAACTTGTGACATGTTTAATCATGAACTAAATTTGCTCTGTGCACACGATACTGAGCGAATACAAGGAAAAGAGGCCTTTTTGATTTGTGTGCTTGCATAGCAATTCCCATAGCTTATTTATCGACCTAATTATACAGCAGCACATGTGGAAGGGGTCTGCCAACTCTTGCATTAGAATACGTGGTAATAGCAGACCTTAGGCCAGCTACATTCTGCCTGTTGTCCATATGTAGGGAAAGAGGTCAGTGTCCTGAACTCTACTCCAGGTCCAAATGCCATGGCAGAGAGAGCACAGTGGTCATTTTGCTAAATGCAGCCTGATGAGGGTGCTGGCCTCCACAGTGTCTGGGCAAGTTCAATGCTCCCGAGACCTGTTCTGGAAAGCTTCTCAAACTCTAGGTCACATGGTGTCCTGTTACAGCTCAAATAAAAATACCCAGTCCTTGATATACAACATGGCCTCTTATATCACTGCTTGCCTAAGATAACAGTTTACATTTTCCCAGGGATAAAAAAACAAGTTTTAACTTTGTTGCTAAACAAAATCATGAGATACAGCTGTCTAAACTTCTGACAGATATTTACCCTTGCTCATTCACATAATCCTAAAAGAGAAACAATGTTGATGTTTTGGAGCCATACTAACAGACTAATACTGATACGCTAAGAACAATTTGGAACCACTGCCAAATGTAGCCTTCATCTGTGTATGGAAAAACCTGAGAACCTATCACACATAGTAAAACCTGAATGCACAGGAAATTAGCATAATTCTATCACTTTTAGCACAATGAAGACTACACAGTCAGACTACTGCCTTAGACCACCATAATGCTTTTTAAACATGAATGTATTAAATCTAACAAACAAGCTGCGGTTTTAAACAGTAAAATTCACACCAACTGCAAACACAGTGCCTCTGCTGTAGCATCACTACACTGTCCACTTCATTTAGAACTGACCATGAACGACATGAAATCCTTTCTCTGCATTTAACCCATTCACCAAGTGAAGCAGTGAGTAGCCAAGAGCACTGTGGTGGGACGGTACGTTACTCAAGGGTATCTCAGTGTTGCCACCTCTCCACCAGCAGTCCAGGGATTCAAACCAACTCCCTAACTACTATGCCACCAGCAATAGTAGGACCATTCTTGCCATGTACTTCTACAAGCAATGTGACAACCACAACTGCGATTATTTTAAAAACACCTTCCCATTCATTTAAAAGGACATACCACCATCCCAGTGTCACATTTAAAATGCAACATTTTCATAAACAATCCAGTGTTACTTGACTATAGGGTACTGATGAAGACGAAGCTTTATGATCTTAAAGAACACCAAGTAATGTTACTTAGATCTTTCCACTGTATATTCTATCCTATAACTGCAACAGAATTACTTAAGAAATTAAGAACCTTGAAATTACAAATATGGTGGACAAACCAAACCAAACCAAACCAAAGGCGCTCACAGCTTTGGTTACTACAGTTCTAGGCGTAGGCAAGTTAACTTACGTAGCAAATAACGGTCTCTCAAACAAAAAAAGATAATTTTGTGCAGTATAGAGGTCAAAATCGTAACACTGATAAATGAGGATATTTTACATTATATAAAAATGTCTAGAGTGAGTTTCAAACTCTTTAAAAGCTGAAGTGCTGCTGTAGCAGTTGGGATGCTAACGGCTGGCTAGCAGTGAGGCTAATGAAGCTTAAAGCGTTTAAAATCATGCCTGCTTACATTTATTTATTAATATAATTTATAGACTGCCCTACCATCACCACAGGACAGGACATGCTGCTTGTTTATTGACTGAAAGTTTGTTAAATTTGGTGAAACATGCTGCCAAATTGAAGCGAAGTCGAGAATACAGGGCGCTCCGTTTCAAAACAAAGTCTTTAACAGACACAGAGCCGCAGCTGCAGCAGATGTAAGAGTGAGCTGATTGTGGTACCTTTTCATTCAAGAAGATTACATTTCTTCTGATCCCCCATTGGTATTGCACTTTGTTTACTATTTTTTTTAAGTTCCTCGTTTAGCGCCACAGCATGCGTCCAGCCATGGAATTTAAAAATGAAAAGTCTTTCTTTAAAATGGCGTCCAAGCCTGTAAATTTCAAATTAAGAGCGCACAGTTTCCTCACTTACACTACATGGCCAAAAATATTGGGACACCTGACCATACCACTAACATTGACTTTAATGATATTTCATACAAATAGATAGACTTTAATATAGAGTTAGTTCCCCCTTTTACTTCTATAACTGCTTCCAGTTGAAAGTCTTGAAAGTCCATCCTTTTGAGGGTTTCTTTGGGTACATGTGCAGTAGAGCTGTGCCATAAATCTTCCACAAACTGTGTCCACAAAGTTGGAAGCATGACGTTGTCCCAAATGTCTTGGTATGCTAAAGCATTAAGATTTCCCTTCACTGTAAGTAATGGGCCACTTTAAGTCAATGATTAAGAGGTGTTTACCCAATACTTTTGGCAATATAGTGAATGTAGTGATGAAAGTATTGTTTTTATTTACTGTGTCACAGTAATGACATATCACTAAATAATCAATTGTCAAAAAAAAGTCAGTTCTTTTTTTATCACTGTGACATGTCAGAATTTTTATTTGAAACTCTGAGTCATTTATCACAGATTTTATTTTAAAAATGATTTAAAACAAATTTGACGGAAACAGTCTGAAAAGTTATTATTTTGAGATTCAGTGCCACATGTCATAAACGTGATTCCACTGTGGGGCACCAATATCATCATAATAAATGAGAACACAACAATTGAATGTAATCAATTTATTAACTGGACGTGTCCTAAAAAACAAACAGAGAAGTAGGAAAAATAGAAAAAATTAAGTAAGACCAAAAATACAGCCGCCAAGTTGAGATCAGTGTTGCATTTCATTTGCCAAGACATTTTGACTGCACAATTTGTCCCTTCCTTTTATATATATATATATATATATATATTATATAATATAATATATAAATTATATATATATATATAATATAACTTTGTTTACTATTTTTTTTAAGTTCCTCGTTTAGCGCCACAGCATGCGTCCAGCCATGGAATTTAAAAATGAAAA
>JBBPDC010163285.1:0-18276 GCA_037974485.1 Hemigrammopetersius urotaenia | reverse complement strand
TGTGTGTAAATTGTGTGTCATTTTGTATGCTGGAGCCGTGTTTCGACAGTCACCCTCTCCTGGAGTGCTAGTGGTGCAGGTGGGGTGGCAGGCGAAACGCAGACTTCTTGTCGGAAAAGTCGAAGTGGTGCTGACTTTTGCCAGTTGGAGGTGTAGTTCACGCTGTATGGTAGACTTGAATGCTGTGAATCTGTCAAGATACAAGAAAGCTTGTTAAGACCCTGGTTGTCTTCACTCTCTGTCTCTTATGCTCGCCTCAATATTTAAAAAAAGTAAATAAATGTTGTTTGATAGTTGCAATATTAAGCATTGCAGACACTTAGGAGTCAATTAATATTAAATTAGCAGTGTTATTCCAACATGAAAATAATTCGTTAACATATAACATTTACTCAATATTTCTGAGTACATGTGACTGCTCATGTATATGTTAAGGTAAATTTTACTTGATTCTCATAAGTAAGTTGCACTCAATTACAGCATTAAAATTTACTCCAAAAAATTGAGTGCAAATTGTTACTAAAATTTTTTTAAGTAAATTCTATGAGTTATTTCTTTGAGAGTATACGTAGAGGCATTCCTGACATGTGCAGTGTGTGACTTTGTCTGTGACTGTTCTGCAGCGTATGGGATTAGTTTAGTTTTCACTTGACATTAACATTCCAGACAAATGCAACAAAATTAAATTCCATTCAAATCCCCAAGTGCTCAGTGAAGAGATGAATGTCCACTGGGAAATCGCCCAGCATTATATCTAGAGAAAAAGCTCTTCAGCACTTTAAACCACTCCTTAAGAAAGGGACCCCGGCCTCTGCTCCTAGGGGGGGTCGGGGTCCAACACACTTTGGTGATTTCCTCGTTTAGATGTCTGATTCAGCTCCTCCGTTAAAGACCAGTTTTAGTGGGTCTGTGTATTGAACAAATCACCAAACTGAGCTTGACCGAAGCCCTCCAGGACCAGAGCTGGACGCATCTGCCTTTAGATCCATTAAGACCATCACAACCGCTTTTATTTAAACACTTGATATTACAACTTCAGTAATTTGATTCAGAGTCTAGACTGGGTACAAAGCTCAAAAGTATTTCCTTTAAATTACATTTCTTAAAATATTTCACGTAGACTTGTCATTGCACAGAATGAACACATCCTCCCATCTATATCATAGATATTGCCCATCTATAACTTGGAATTAAATACAGTACATAAAGAGCCCATATATCTTTCATGTACCAAAAACAGCTTAATTTTTACATGACCGCTTTCCACCCTTTCTTTATCCCTTCGGCTTAAACAGTGTTGTGTTTCCCAAAAGGACAACGATTCTTCACAGAGTGAACACTCTTACATTATTTTACAACTGCAACAATTAAAATAGTGATGTTAAGAGTATAGTATATGCATGTGTGAGTCTGTTTCATCCCATCAGAAACTGAATCAGGAGTGAAGCTGCTGGAATACAGATCATAGAAAAGCTTCTATACAAACACTACTGCACTCACAGCACATATGGAGGCATTTCAGTATATATATGTAGTATATGTAGTTTTATGTTTTACTGTTATATTTGCTATAGTTCGCTGCTGCAACAATGCTAATTTCCCACCCATGGCACTAACAAAGGATTATCTTATCTTATCCTATAGGGAATGAATGGTTAATTAACTGTATCATAAATCTAACAAATATATCTTTTTGGCTTGATTAATTACTTTGTTAGGTGTTCATTCCATCTGATGAAACTAGTGATATGTAGACACATCAGATTTTTTAGCGTAATGTGTGTGTATGTGTGTGTGTGTGTGTGTGTGTGTGTGTGTGCAAATATGTGTGTGCATTTGTCTGTTTGTGTGTGTGTGTGTGAGTGTATGTGTGAGTGAGTGTGCGCGTGTGTTTGTGTGTGTGCTTTTGTGAGTGTGTGTGTGCGTGTGAGTGTGCGTGTGTGTATGTGTGTGTGTGTGTGCATTTGTCTGTATGTGTTATGTTTCTTCGGCCGTGTCCCGGTGGTGGTTGTCATAATTGTGTTTTGTAGATGAGATGAGCTTCAGATCAGAATAAGAAGCGGCGTAGTGGGGACGGTTATCAGCCAGGCAGATGGCGTCTGCACTTTGGAAGAATCTGCCCTTTGACCTCCAGAATGTTCTTCAGGTTTCAGCCAATCACGCGACGGCTTTCTCAGCTGGGTGCGCAGAGCACCCTCCTGCTTAAGCATCTGGTCTTCACGAATAATGGAGATAATAACAATAACCTGAGTCATAATGTGATTAATACCAACCCCTCCACAGGGGAGAAAAGGTCACGTTAACCGGAGAGAGACACACCCTGCTCCCACTATGCTTATTGCTCACGAACTCTTCATAACACAAGATCTGTGTTTCTCCAGATCTCCACTCAGGTTGAGTAGGTGTCTGCACGCCTGCCTCAGGGATACGGTTATTAACGTCGTGTTACGTTTGCCTACTGTCATCATGGGACCTTTACAAGTGGTTTTAGGATATTTCAGGTAAGAACTGTTACAAAATCATATCTGATTTGCACTTCTTTTGAACTCTGTAATACAGGCAGCCAGCATTTTCACAACCATTTCTGTGTACTGGAGCAGAGCCATCTCTGTGATCAGCAAATATTTGTTGCTTTTGAACAAATTATAGTAATAAAAACATCAACAAATAATAATATTTACAAATAAACAAATCATTTCATCAGGAAAATTGTGAGTACTCTTTCTTTCATTCGAGATTTTCCGTATTCCTTTCAGTTCTAGTAAAAGTGATTCAAGCCATCATGTGACCTACATCACTATAAACATATTTTAGGTAAGAATTGTTACAGAATGATATATTACAGCTCTTTTTGATACTGTTTACTGGAGCAGTGCCTTCTCTATTTGTTCTTTTTGACCTGCTTGTTCTATAAGCTCTGTGAACTGGTCAATAAGAAGTGAGTCTAATCATGCAGTGCTGTTTATTTTCCATGCTTTTCCAATAATTTGGTAAAAGAGAATTTCCTTCCATTCCAGAGAGGAACTGTGAGCCTTATGTAATTGTTCTGGTCTCTTATGGCTGAGAGGCGAGACTTGATTCAACCGGATTTGCTCCATTTGCCTGTGTTGAAGCTCAATATCAAACTGGTGATGCACGAATTACATGATGAAGTAGACACAGTACAAACATTGTCTTCTTTTCCATTAGGAAATCGGTCAGGGCACAAAATGAACAGGAGCATGACGCATTGGAGCACAAACACTCAAATGGCAGGACTTAGCTCCATTAATCTTGCAGCGTGTTTGATAGTAGGCCGCACTGATTGATAGTTTGATTGTGTTTTAGCTATACTGAACCAATTCATCTTCACATAAGAGTAGAGAAGTGTGTGCCAGAGGGAAAAATGAAGACTGTTAATCGCCATGTATGTATGTATGTACACTATATGATTAAAAGTATTGGGACGCCCATTACTACTACAGGGATTTTAATGACAATGCATTCAAATGCATAGACTGTAATATGGAGTTGGTCCCCCTTTGCAGCTATAACAGCTTCCACTCTCCTTGGAAGACTTTCCACAAGATTCTGGGGTCTCTGTAGGAATTTGAGCCCATGTATTCTGTAGAGAGTTTATGAGGTCAGGCACTGATGTTGGATGAGAAGGCCTGGCTCACAATCTCTGTGCCAGTTCATCTCAAACGTGTTGGATGGGGTGTCCACAAAGCCTGGCGTAGTCCAACAGGTATGTCCCAATACTTTTGTCCACATATTCTACATGTTGTCTTATGATAGTATTTGAATAACCATTTACAAATGGTTGTAGCTATGAAACCAAACTGCAAGACTCCCCATTTACATGACTTTACACTGGTAGCATTGTTATACCTAATCCGTGATGGCTTTGGGGTTTTTCATGTGGTGCATTTTTCTCATTTGTGAGTTTTTAATGTCAGATTTGATGCACTCTCTCTTTCTATTTTTCAGTACTCAGCTACGTTCTACGTTTAAAATGTTATGTGCTAATATGCAGTGATCATTTATATCTCTCAACCTCTTCAGTTTGTGAGTTTTACACGGTTGCTCCAACATTAACTCTCAGTCAGGCTCAAGGTCCCCATTTAATCTACACAGTTACCTTTCACCCAGTTCTACAGTGGTACAGGTACAGAGTTTAACTTCCACAGGCCACAACGTTATGTCTGTTAGGACAGTGTGAAGATACGGGTAAACAAGTTTTTATCTTAATCATCACAACCTTCACAAGGAAACATTACCCTCCAAGTGTCCTTGAAGAGAATAGGCACCGCACAAACATACAACAAAGGCACTATAGAGCACATTTTTGCACTTACTTGGATGATTTTCTTCATGATAATTGTATTAAAGTGCCTCAGTGGTGTCCAGGGATTCAAACCCACAACCTTCTGATCACAGGGGCAAAGCCCTTAGCACTATGTAACCCAAGTGCCCCGAAGTGTATTAAAGTGTATTTTCAATTCTTGATGATAGTTGATTTTGGGTTTTTTTTTGTTTGTTTCATGTTTACTATGTACTGTGTGTATTTGTCAGAAACGAAAAACTTGACAATTTTTTATCAATTCTTTATTATAATTGTATTAAATCAATTTTTTGATGACTAGTGAATTAACTGCATCGTGTATCTTCTTACTCACACTTTAATGTGCAATAGTTAAGTCATTCAAACTGCCTCAATCTATGCCTCAGATAAAAGAAAGACAAAAGAATTCCCATGAAGCAAAATCACCCAGTGCACTCTTCATCTAGAGAACCACAGTGTGGTAAGAAATTGTCAGAAAAGGAGACAGTCAGCAGGGCACTGTAGCCACAACAGAACAGAGTCTGGAGTGGAGCAGAGGAGGAGACAGAGGCCTCGAGAGGCGACCCCGCAGGAGTAAAGTGCAGTAATAGTCACTAAGAGATCAGAATGCTCTGCTGAGGTCTGCTGGTTTGGGATTTCACTGAGTGGTGGTATTGTTGTGGTTGGGTTTTCTGGATTCCATATGCATTTGTTTGGGTTGTGGAACCCACTTCCTTTATTTACGTCAGCTTGTAAGACTCTCTGTGTTTGTGCGGCCATAAAAAGTCAAACGTTACGCAAGAAAGCGTGTTTGTAAAATGCCTTCATGATGCCAAAGTAGTGTACTGACATTCATTACACCCACAGTCATTCAACATATATTGTATACAGTTTAATTAAGTTATGTAGTCCAGTATATCTGTTGAGGTCATGTGTTCATGGTCGCTGTCTCTACTTTCATTGGTTTTTTCAACTCCATTTAACCCTGAATGATTATATTATTACTAACATATTTGCACTGTTTATGCTCATTATTGCCCGTTTACTGTGTGTAACCTCCTTGTATTGTCTGTTGCTGATTATTGTGCATATCTAACATTATTGTCTAGATCTGATCTACCAAATCAGTCTGGTTTACTTTTCTGTGTTTACATTCCATCCCCCAAAAAAGCATTCCTTGACCGGTTACAACAAAACTAAAAACCAATGAATTCCATGCTGTATACACAGGTTACAGGAAAAATGTTCATGGATCATTTATAACGGAATATAACCTTAAGCTATCTTAGTAAAAGGGTATTTTAACTCATTTGCCGACCACAGAATGCATTTTGTCTTGTTTGGCTTTGCTTGGAAAACAACCCACTACAGGTCCCACCTGTTAATATCTCTCTCAAACCTTAAATTCAAGATGTTATCAAGGCAAGCAGTAATTGGAATGACTGGATACTTGTCTCGTAATTTTGATTGGCCACAATACAATGACAGCACACACAGTACACATATCAAATTTCTTCATATCAAAATCTCGCTCTGTTTAATCGGGTAGATTTGTGATGGTCAGCCTCTCCTTACTATGTGCCTGAAGGGAGTGAAAAAATTACACTATTCACTATTTGTCCCATTTCTGTTGGACGTATGTGGTCAGAGGATTTGACTATAAAACCAGAGACGATTACAGGTACTATATGGTCCAAAGTATGTGGACACCCGATCATCACACCTATTTGAGCTTGTTGGACATGCTATTTCCAAATCGAGGGTATTAATAAGAAGTTGCCTGTCCTTTCTGGTTATAACAGTCTCCACTGTTACCTATTTTGTTGAAGATGTTGATCTGGTTTGAGGTCAGTGCTCAGTGCTCTCTCCACATTACACTTGTTAAACCATGTTTCAGTGGACCTCGCTTTGAGCACAGGAGCACGGTCTGAAAATCATTCCTCCACCAAACTTTACTGTTGCCACCAAGCATTCCGGCAAGGGGCTTCCCTGGTAATTACCAAACCTAGATTCTGCCATAATGTGGTTCTTGACATCAGATAACATGTTTCTGTTGCTCCCGAGTCTAGTGGCATATATTACAACACTCACACTTGGTATTGCACATATTGATCTTAGGCTTGCATGCAGCTGCTTGGCCATAGAAATCCATTCCATGAAGTTCTGGAGCACAGTTCTTGGGCTGATGTGGTGCCCAGAGGTAGTTTGGAGCTCTAAAACAGATGATATGAGATTTGTATGTACTTCAGCACTTAGTGGCCCCATGACTGACACTTAACACTTCCATTTTTCAAAAGTCACCATTAGAGTTGACCGAGATAACGTAAGCAGGGTGGAAATGACTGACCTGTGGCAGTAGTGGCATCATAGAACAACGCAACATTTAAAGTCACTGAGCTCTCCATGACAACTCATTGTACTGCCAGTGTTTGTTTACAGAGACTACATGACTGTATGCCTGATTTTATCATTTGTTAGCACATCTAAACTCAATAATTAGGATGGGTGTTCACAGAATTTTGAATCTATAGTGTATCTGTGACTAAAGAATGAGTAATATTAACATCACAGATCTAAAAAAAACATTTTCACAGTATACCACACAACCCCTGGAAAACGTTATGGAATCTCCACACTTAGAAGATGCTCATGCAGCTTTTTTACTTTGTAGAAAAGAAACAAATACAGACAAATGACTTTACCGTTACCAAACCTATTTTTTACGTCAAGTACGTTTATCAAGTCGTGTAGGATTTTTAGCTTTTGTTGCTAGTTTACCTTTGGCTTTTTGGCTTTTCTACCTGTAAATCAGATTTCATTCACCACATTTCCTGCAGTTGTGTCACAAATACTGACTTGGTCGCTGCCTATTTGTTTTTTGCATTTTTTAAAGGCATATTGTTTTCTATCTTCCGTGTTCTACTTATATAACTTTCTTGCTTTGTTTATATAAATTTTAGACGTGGAAAAAGCCAACATATTTGCCACACTCCATGTTGGATTTCCTTCTTAAAAGTGTTTTACAATCCATTCTAATTGTTTCAATTGATAACTCATGGGTCCATGAGTTTTTTTTTAGTTTGCCAAGTGAAACAGCTTGTTTAAGTTTGCAAGCTTTCTCTTTTAACTGCAAACTGATTAGCATTTTTTTTTCCAGCTGGTATTTGTTACTCTATATTTTTCCATCCAAAATTTGTTTGAGGTATGTGTCGCGGGTCGGGCCGCGAAGCCCAAACCCGGAGCTTCCTCTGAGCATGGAGCAGGCAAAGACGCAGAGATCCATGCGAATGCGTTCATTACAGAAACAGAAAAACAAAACAAGGCACGGGGGCCGTCAGAATAACAGGAATAACTAGAGTTCAGACATCAGGATCAGGGACGGGGAAAATGACGTGCTCATAATGAGGTGATGGACACATAAGGATAAACTAACACAAACAGACTTTTATACACACAACTAATGAGAACTAAACACGAAACGGCTGGAACTAAAGAGACATGTGCTGCAAACAGAAAACAGGTGACAACATAAGACACATGACCAAGGCAAAACCCAGACAACTCCAAAATAAAAGCCCCCCAGGATACAGAACAGAAAACAGAACAAATCAGGGCAAAAACATTAGCCAAAATGCAGTGGCCCTAACCGGCCACTGACCTAGCCGTGACAGTATGTTTAATAAAGGCAGTATGCTCAGCTCTTAAACAAAAACTTTTTGGGTTCATGTCTGTAATTTATTTATTTGCTATGAAGTATAAAACATTCACTAACTGTGGTGATTTCTGAATATTTCTGAGGTTTGTGAATAAGGTGGAATTGATGAAATGGTTGAAATGAATAAAATAATGAAGAAGAAGAAGAAGAAGAAGAAGAAGAAGAAGAAGAAGAAGAAGAAGAAGAAGAAACAGTAATAAAGAATCAAATAATTGAGAAATTAATGCAATATTTCAGTGTCCTACTCATCATATAGCTGGAAAAATGCATTGCTACAGAATTGATCAAGCAGATGGGGCTGGATGAGTCTGTTTAGCATATGCTTAACCTGCCGTATGTGTGCTCATGACTGTTTTTATGGAAAGTGATGAATAGGGCCATAGAGGCATTAATGGCTCTCCATCCAGCTGAACCAACTCATCTCCTCTTCCAGGCATCAGAAGACAATCAGCCTGCAATGATCAAGCCAACAATGGGCCGAGAACAAGAATCAGGAATGTTTAGAGCTTCTCTTTGTCATTGAGTGGGAGGAATATATTAGTCTAGCCTGAAGACAAACCTGAGTAAACAAGGATGTTTAATGGTAGGGGAGAGATAAATGCTTCAGTTGAAAACATCAAATCCAATAGCACCCTGTCCATTAAAAAAGGAATTAAAAGTTAGAAAAAGTTCGTTTTTAACCTAAACGTTCATGTTTTTCCGCTTACTCTGTCAGCCAAGACATGTTTGGTGTCTATAGTTTAGATTTACACTGGAGCTATACAAGCTGGTCTCACGGCTTTCATGCAGCTATCACGACATAAAATCTATTCAAGCTATGCAAGCTGATTTTTATCCATGTAAATAGATAACATACAGTGTCAGACAGTGTCATAAACCACACAACACGTTGTCTGAGATTTTGTAGCAACTCAACACACACTGAGACTTTTGATCGAAAAGTCTTGCCGTTAGCATGATGTTAACTTATAGGGTATAACATTAGCATCTCCGCTAAAAACGTCCTGGAAGGCGTGATAGTGACTGAAATGAGAAAAGAAAACAACTAAAGATGAAGAGAGAGGATTTGGGAGAAATAAAAAGTGGATGGAGAGAACAAAAGGCTTCCATCTGTCTGTCCCTCAGCGCTCTCTTCACAATGTGAGCAAACTCTGTAGTCAGATGCCACTTAGGTCGCTGTCGTCATGCAGATGACTGTTGTGGGTTTTCCTTTAACATGTTGAATCCTTTGCAGATGTGGGATTCACTTTTGAAGTCATATTTTCTATCATGCCCATTAAACATGCTTAATGGTGCCAAGATGTTTTCTACATAAAAAACCCCACAAAAGAACGTCTTATAAATGACTAATTGCAACACAGGGACTTTTTTTTTCAAAAAGCAAAGCAGAAACATCCTCAGAGAGCTTTCATATTTAATAGGGAAACCACTACAGGGCTTTCATGAAAGAATAAAAATATGAAAGAATGATGGTTCGAAGAGTCGGCCCCAAGAGCAGCACAGCGGTCTTGCAAAGCTAGAATGGCTTTGAGCTCGTTAAATAGCCACCTCACTGCAACGTCAAAACAACAGAAAAAAAAGCTGCGAGATATTTTGTCTTTTCAGCAGACTCAGCCATTAGGGAGAGAAGAGAACACATTAATCTTCAGCATAGGGGTGTCCAAGCGGACAATGCGTGTAAACACCATTTTTAGCTCGTTGGACAAATCACGACTTTGTGACTAATTGGGTGAATATGTACTTTGGTTTTAACAAGCATCCCATAATGCTGTACACTGGGAGCTATTCAGGGAGACAGTAGTAGTTTGTAAGGCCTCTGGTTTGCCTGTCCATTCTAAAAAGCAGAGCCACCAGCAGCTAATGAAAATCATTTTGGACATCCCACTCAAAACCACATTAAACACAGTCCACTTTAAAAGCAGACTAAAAAACATTTCTGGCCTAGAAATAGATGTCAGTGGCATTTTCAGTAGACAAAGCAAGTCTGGCCCTAGAATACTAATGACCTTCATCAAAGAACTGAAACTGAGCTCATGACTAACCTTTCTGCAAGACAAAGCAAGACTAAGTGTTCTCCATAACATATCAATTTAATTTATGGTCCTTTTTTTATTTACACCAATCAGCATTAAACATTAAAACCACCTGCCTTATATTTTGTAGACTCCCCTCATCCACCACACCTGCTCTCTCTCTTCAAGGCATGGATATTAGCGGCAGGATCTTAAAGTCCAGAGATATGCAAGATGGGTATTCCATGGACTGGACTAGCTTGTCCGGCACATCCCATTCTCGACCAGATCTAGGGTTTGAGGAACACCTTTTTTAGTGTTCCTCAAACCCCATTCCTAAACAATTTTTGCAGTGTAGCTCGGTACATTATGCAGCTAAAACAGTGGTTCCCAACCTGGGGTCCGGGTCCCCCTTGGGGAGGGGGGGTTGTGTTAGAGATCGCAGGGGATGCGCACAAGTTGACCAACATTTGTACACATTAAATTCATAAAATCCCAATGCCTGAGAAACGCAAAAGTGTGTGTGTGTGCGTCTGTGTATAAGAGTATGAGAACAAAAACCTACTGCTGTTTAATTTTTGCAAACAAAAGTTTGTAATCACTTGATTCTTTTTGTGTGTCTGTGCGGGTAGGAGTTGGGGTTGGGGGGCCTGGCTTGTCTTGGACATAGGCAAGGGGGGCTTCAAGGAAAAAAGGTTGGGAACCACTGATCTAAAAGATGCTGCTGGAATAAGGTTGCTATGAAGAGGATTACTTGGTCTGCAACAATGTTTAGGTAGGTGGTGTCAAAGAAAGCTCCACATGAATGCCAGGACCCAAGATTTCCCAGCAGAACATTGCCCAGATCTTCAGACTGCCTCCACTGGCTTACCTTCTTCCTATAGTACATCCATGTGCCATATCTTTCCAGATGAGCTATAGACATACACCTAGCAGTGTAGCAGGGTACAGCTGGTGGCCTACTGGTTAGGGACTTGCCCCATGTGATCAGAAAGTGGTGGGTTTGAATCTCCTCTGAGGTTCCAGTGAGTAAGGTACCGTTCCCACACACTGCTCCCCAGGCGCTGTGTTCCTGGCTGCCCACTGCTTCACTTGGTGGTTAATTACAGACGAAGAATTTCGTGCTGTGGTGCGTTCATGTATGACAGAATGGTCACTTTATTTTACACATTAGCTGTCTGAATATAAAATAAAATGTGATTCATCAGATCAGGCCACCTTTTTCCATTTCTCCCAATCCAGTGCTGATGCTCATGTCCCCATTGTAGACACTGAACAGGGGTTAGAATGGGCACTCTGACCAGTCTGCAGCTACGCAGCCCTATACACAGCAAGCTGTGCTCCATAATTTCGCTTGGAGCCTAACGTTTGACCATTTTTCCTGCTTCCAACACATAAACACATGAACTGACTGTTCATGTGCTGTCCTGTCCATCTCACCCCTTGACAGGTGCTACTGTCACCAATTTCTTTCACTTCACCTGCCAGTGGTTTTGATGTAATGGCAGGTCTGTGTGTGGAGGATTTCTGGGAACAATTTCACCACCTATATCGAGGTTTCACCCACAAATGTGTTCTTTCAGAGCAACCAACTGTTAAGTAGGACAAGCTAGAAATGAGGCACATTAGTGTCTCGCTGTCCTCATGGGCACAAACAGTTGACACAGGGCTACACACGCACAGACCTTGTCTGCCTCAGAGGCGTGTTCCTGGCTAGAGCAGGGGCAGGGCTGGCACTGGTGGAAAGGTAAACAGATCATATGGTCTTTTGAAGCTGTCAGTCAAACGCTGGGCTGTTGTAGAAATGTGTTAACTATATTTGAGAACTTTCCAATTGAGAATGTTGATGTACAAGAAAACTACATTAGAAAACAATTAGAAAACAACAATACGCCAAATGTTCCCTGCAGTTCAGACCTGGCTTCCCTTCTATCTAATGTTAAATCATTTTTATACTTGGAGTCTGAGCATCTTCATGAGCCTGCTACCATCCATCGTTTGATCATTCATTGTCAGATAAAAAATGTCTTGACAACTTCTTGCTGTTGTGTGGAGTGAGAGTTGCACCTCAGCTATAGTGGTTAAAGGACGATTTTTCCTTTGTCTTGCAACAATTCATATTTTAATCTCTCTCTAGCCTGATAGAACTAACATAGCATCCTAATGCGGTACACTGAAGGGGCTGCATTTTAACAGTCTAACGATTTATCCAAGAATTGTGTTTGTAATGTAATGCAACATTACAAAAGCATAAAATTTGTTGCCTAGTTTGCAGTTGTTCAAGCGACTTGGTGGTAGGGATAGAGAGATAGATGAAAGGTAGAAATATTCAAACTGGAAAAATGATGAACCACATGGTGTCTCTATAAAGTCAGGAGATTATTCAGTCTTAGATCTTTGTTGGAGCTGTAAATTAGAGTGTGATTCAACAAGCAACGAGCCAAAATCTATTCTAAGAGTGCGACCGTTCAGTACAAAATAAATACAATTGCTGAATGGGAGGTTGCACGTACCTGATCAGCTAAAAAGATGGTTGGAAGAATATAATCATGTATTCTTCAGTGGAATAATTAAAATGCACACAGATATGGCAGGAACATATATTTTTAAGCTCATTGCCAAGTTTAGATTTTGCTCTGGTGGAAAAACTGAAAGGTCATCTCATATTATCTAAGAAGTATTTACCAACTGTACATATGACTTTGTCAGATGTTTGAATGATATATATACTGTATATAAAAGGCTATTTTACAGTTTCTGACACAACTTGTTATTATTCTGGTAAAATGTGTGGGCAGGGCATGGATAGATAATTTGAGGCTGTTTCTCAATATTGAGTACATTCTTGATCTCAATAAAGATTCCTGTTCTTGACGTGAGGCTTGAGTGCATTATGTGTGCCTATAAAGGAGCAAATAGTGGAATGGACCAACAGTCATAACACAAAACATATTTATGTTGGGACACTTGACTACCCGAGTCCACGCCGTTCACCTGATAAAATGCACTAATCGAGGTCCCTCCTGGGTATTTGACCCATACTTGGCTTCAATTTCCCAAATCAGTGAGAGCGTAAGCCCAGACAAGAAGGCGTATGGAGAAACAGCTCGAGTCTGTTTGGGCTCATTTACGCTGAGTCTTTTCTGAAAACACTCTCATTCAAAGTCAAGGCCGAATCTGGGTCCAGAACACCTCTGCCTCATATAGACTCAGATATGGAACACGTCCAGCGTCCACCCCGGAGGCCATTATTCAGATTGACCTATGATGTTCCTGACAGCACACCCCCATCCAAGGTGATAAAAATATGCCTGTCTCAGGAGTTAATGTGGAGGATATGACACACGGAATAGAACAGGCAACAATGCCTCCATACAGACTTCCTCAGAGGTGCTCTTATTGAGAGTGCTAGCAGTTCTCCGACAGTGACTTCAGTGCACCACTGGCCTCTGTCATAGATGGGGCCGGCGTGTAAGGACACAGCATAATAAGCCTTTGTCGGTGAGAACGAAGCAAGTTACTATCACAAGGCATCTCAGCAATCGTGAGACAAAGGCCATTTCACTGCACTGGCCATGAGCTAGTTGACCAGTTCTTTGTAGCGCAGCAGTAAGCCCTCTTGTTTTCTTATCTCTATGTAAATATCTGATTTCATTGGGTTTACTTTGAAAACTAAATAGTCAAATAAAACAGCAACACAATGGGCGGACTGTGTAAAAGCAGCGCTGATATTTTTGGAGGTATCCGTTTAATCTCGAGCCTTTTCTCGAGGACTCTTATGGCACGTTTCCTCAGCTTTAGACGCTGAAAAATCAAAGGGGCCTTTCTGCTCTGGCCTATAAATATGGAACAGATTATAAAACTCTTGTGGAGTAACAAATGAACTACAGGCAAATGACCGCAATTGTTATGAAGCAACGGGACACGCAGGCAGAAACGTAAACTGCAACATTTTATTAAGCATGCAGAAGAAACTCTGCCCATAAGGAAGGCCATTCAGTTTGTTCATTCAATGCATGGTAAATATATAAGGACAGCTACAGGAGGAAATCTGGGATCACTGGACAGCTTGCAGGCTTCACTACTTTGTCTTTTGGACACATTCCGTTGCAGTGAATGGCTCAGCACTATTATGAAAACATCAATTAAACAATGAAATAAAACTTTTTGGAAGACGCGATTTTTGCAGACTCTTGTGTACCACCATGGCCTGAAGCATTAGCTTGCCAACCTCTCACAATAATGTGTGTGCTATGCAAAACTTTTGGAAAACTGGGCCCAGGTCTGGTTCCTGAACGCACACAGAGTCTAATTCTTGCATAAAAGGTGTATTTTAAAGGATGTTCAGCTCTGAGTTTTTGATTTAGTTAAGGGCAAGGTTTAATGTCTCTCAGGGAGTCAAACATTGCTTAAGAGCAAATAGTTCCCTTTTTAAAAAAAGACCATTTCAATCTATGCATATATACTGACTTTGTTTCGCAAAATGAATTCAAAGCCATGGCATCCAAGTTCGCACTGTTGGCTTTGTAGAACATCAGGTACACATTTCAAGGATCCAGTCCCATGCATTTCGGTCCTGTACTTAGAAAAAGGGAAGGGGACCCTTAAACAAGGCCGCCCTCAGTTTCATCTGTATCTTATCACCGCAAAGTCCCTTAAACAGAAAAAGCTGCCGAGCTCACTAGGAGCAGAGCCAGGCTGTGCCTTCAAAGGGCCAGCAGGCCTACTGCTGTCTTCAGCAAACCCTCATCCAGGGCTGGTTCTCATCATCCTGACAATAAAAATGAGAGGAATAAAAACAAAGCGCGAGTTTCTTCCGAAGAAAAAAAGGGGGGGGAGACGAACAGAAGAGGACCAGAGATTTCCGCAGCTGGCTCCTTTTCCCTGAAAGATCCTCCTATTCTTTTCTCTCCCTCCCTGCGTTTACACGGCACAAAGGGAGCGCGTTTCTCGGCGCGGCAGAGTGCTTTAGAGAAGGTTATCCTTGCGCTGGAATGCTTTGGAGAGAAAGGCAGCCGCATTCTTCGCAGGCTCCCTGTGGGCAGGGGGACAGAGGAGCCGAGTGGGCAGCCGATGGTGAAGCGGCTCAAGGACACAGTACGTCTCAGAGGAACATGCAGCGAGAGCATGCATAAGAACAGTTCTTAGGGCTTCAAAGTCAATGTAAATGGTCAATCCACTCCAAGGCTGTTAATGCCTCTTAAATGTGGATGGAATGGTGTAATGGTCAAGATGACTCTGACCTATGTTAGACCAAGGCACTTAGCTATACTCTGAGTGAGCAGACTGTGGATAATGTGGCAGTAATTGACAGTTAATGCGCCTTTGTGTTTTTAAATGGGACCATCCGCCAGCCTGCCCTGGCAATCGAGAAGCAATGCCTTGGATGGAGGTGGAGGGACTGATGCACGTATGAGAACAGTTAAAAAACTGTGCTTGTTGTCATGGCTCCTGAATACATGAGAAGGCAGCGCATGCTTTTTTTTTCATAGAGAGGACAAAAAACTATTTGCCTACTTTAACTGCAATATGTTCATATTCACACACAGCACATGAAGTTTATGCAGATTTCCCTCCAGGTATAAATTCACTAGAAAACAAGTCCAAGATGAGAAGCTTGGCCTAGAAGAGCTTGGGGTTCAAAACACAAAGTTCAAAATGAGTCCAAACTGAATTCCAATCACACGTCGGCAGTGGTGGAGACCTGAGACAGCCTGGGATCAGAGTCGATCTCGTATCTGTAATGATATCCCTCCCACACCTCTCTGCAGGCGTCCCGCATGTCATAAATGCGCTTCTTGATACCTTTGCGGTTCAGGTAGAGCACAAAGAGGAACATGAGGCCCACAAAGCCCAGTACTATGCCCAGAAAGACATAGGACGTTTGCAGGGCCAAGTTATCGCCCTCCCCTGCCCGATGGCACCCGAGCACCAGTTTGCCCGCCATCAGCACAGAGGTGTTGCGCAATTCAACAGGCAACACACAGACTAGACGCTCCGCATCTACCACCCGTTCCTGTGAAGCATTCAGCCAGGCGGAAAAGGGTTCGATCCCACAAGTACACGTGTACGGGTTCTGCCCAAGGTGCAACTTGGCTTGGGGCACTTGCTCCATCTCCATTAAGCCCTCCTCCCCGAACGTCTTCAGGGCATTAAGGCTGAGATCCAGCTCTTCTAGCTGCCCCAGGCCTGAGAAAGTCTCGTTGTAAACAGACACGATGGAGTTGTTGGCCAGCTGAAGCCTCTGCAGGCTGCTCAGGTGGGAGAAGATGCGAGAGGGCAGGTAGACCAGGCCATTACCCGACAGGTCCAGCCCCAGCAGGCCTTCCAGGCCGCTCCAGCGCAGGGAGGTGGCCAGGTCCGTGACCGAGGAGTGGTTATAGAGCGCCCTGCTGAGATTCAGCTCTCTCAGCATGTTGCCCTGCACCACGAAAGCCTCAGGGTGGATCACGGCCAGCTGGTTGCTGCTCAGGTCCAGAGATCTGAGGTTACGCAGGTTGGAGAAGGTGTGAGACTCCACTTCAGATATCCTAGAGAGAAGAAAAAAAATCATGCTGTATCACTCTGTGCTCTACAGTCAACTAAAAGTGCTCAATCTTAAAGTAAAGTCAATGATTTTATGCAGAACTGTCACTTTTCTGCATAACATTCTCTCCACTCTTAGCAAAGAATGTTTACAGAGTACTAACACAAATATTTAACTAGGCAAAGAACCAGTTCGACATTTAAAACATTCAGAGACATTATGGTTCTGCACCTTAATGATTCTTTAGAAACAGTTCTTTGATAAAGGTAATGGATCTACATAGAACCATAAATAAATGCACTAATGATATGTTGCATATGGAAACAGTTAATCCTTTTTAATGAAAAATGGTCCCTCAAAGAAGCGTTTTTGCCACAAGTGTGTATATAACCACTGCCTTTACCTAGGACCCCAAGAAAAAAGGTGTGTGACACAGAATCTGGATCTTGAAAAACATTTTATAAACATACACTATAGGGTCAAAAGTATTGAGACACACTTCTTAATATTTAAATACAGGTGACCCCTTACTTCCAGTGAAGGATAATCTTAATGCTTCAGAATACCAAGACATTTTTGACAATACCGTGCTTCTAACTTTTTTACTACGAAGAACCTTTTTACTCCAGCATGACTGGGTCCCAGTGCACAAAACAAGCTCTAATTCCAGATGAGTTTGGTGTGGAAAAACTTGACCGGCCCACACAGAGCCCTGACCTCAACCCCATCCAACACCTTTGGGAGGAACTGGAACTGCCTTTTCATCCAACATCAGTGTCTGACCTCATAAATGCTCTATAGACTAAGTGAAATTCCCACTGAAACTCCCAACTCTTTTGGAAATACTTCCAAGAAGAGGGGAAGCTGTTAGAGCTGCAAAGGAGGAAAAATTCCATTAAAGTCTATGTATTTGAATGCAGTGCCAGTAAAGTCCCTGTTGTTCAGGGGTTCTAATACTTTTGTGCATTTAGTGTATGAGTGAACGATCTGAGTGTGTTTACCTGTTGTTGCTGAGAGATAGCGTGGTCACATTCTCGAGTCCTCTGAAGCTCTCCGGGCCGATCTGGCTGATCCGGTTCCCAGTGATGAACAGGTTCCGTGCGTAAGGGGGGATCCCGCTCGGGACGGTCCGGAGGTCCTTGGAGACGCATTTCACAGTCTGAGCCGGTTCTGAGCACTCACAGCCCGGGGGACACGAGGAGGAGAGCGCGGACCGCACACACAGGAGCGCGAAGAACAGAACCCGCACTCCAAAGTCGCGCATTTTAGAGAAGATACACTAATCACACACAAACACCTCCCGAGTCTTCTTCAGAGATCTTACCAGCCGGGGGGTCGTCTGGTGTTCCGCGCGCGGGGCATCCTAGTGACCAAGAACAGGGGCATCAAGTGAAGTTTAGACGTACTGCATGGTGCGTTCCACACGTCGAGACCCTTTTCCGGACCCGGGATGTGAAGACTCTCCCAGACAGTGTGGTTCTCTGGAGTGAACCCAGCCCCTCTGCGTCCCCCCACGTGTGCGCGAGAGGCGGCCGGTGATTAGCATCAGAAAGATCCTCTTCATCCACAGACCCCAAGAACAATGAAGTTAAAGCAGTCTCGCGCCTCACGGCCGACAGGGAGGGGCCACACACACACACACACTCTCTCTCTCTCTCTCTTTCTCTCTCTCTCTCTCTCTCTCTCTCTCTCTCTCTCTCTCTCTCTCTCTCTCTCTCTC
>JBBPDC010163276.1:0-18277 GCA_037974485.1 Hemigrammopetersius urotaenia | reverse complement strand
ACGTAGGTCACTGTGTGTCTTAACCAACAGAAACATTCCTCTGAAACTGGTCAGGTTCAGGGACTGGACTGGAAATTGAAGGTCCTTCAGGAAGCCTGGAGAACTGTTCCTCTAAACTACAATAAAAATACAAGAAAATCTGGATCTTTTCCACAGCTCTGTATAATTTAATATACCCATTCAGGTTCTCCAACCAAAGCCGAAAGAACGCAAGCTCTCAGATTCAGCATGTACTTCTTAAACCTTTAGACCTGTTTATCTGTCTCATACAGCGGAGGGACTTTTTTTAAGAACAGTGAGGGGGAGGGACTATATCTTTTGAAGCACATTGTGTGAGTTGCTTTTTTTTCTGAAAGTGAAAAAGGGGAACATTTAAAACATCTCCTCAAGGTTGATGGAAGTAATAAGTGAAATCGTTCTGTCAAACGTGAACACGCCACAGCACACAACGTGAACAGCACTAAATTCTCCCTCTGCATTAAAACCTATTCACCAAGTGAAACAGAGGGCAGCCGGGAACACAGCGCCCGGGGAGCGGGGTGTGGGGACGGTACCTTATTCAAGGGACCTCAGAGGTGCTTAGCAGCCTTGGGAATCAAACCCATGACTTCCTGAACACAGGGTGAATTACCTAACCACTGGGCTACCAACTTCCATCAAGGCAGAATACAAAATATCTGGTCAAAACCACTTTTTTGACAACAATACTAAACTATTTTGCTGATGTGATCTACTAGAAGATCAAAAAAGTCAATTTTAGTCTCATTTTGAGGGGGGTATGTTAGTCTCCTGTTGAGGGGGTGGGGTTGGTGTATATTAGGCAGTGAGTGAATGATCAGTTCTTAAAGTCAATGTCAGAAACCGGAAATGGGGCGAACGAGATACTTTGAGAAGAACCAAACTGTGATATCTGGATGACTGAACATCCCCAACACAGCAGGTCCTGTTGGGTTTTCAGTGGTCAGAAGATCTGTTGTAGAACAAACTACTGGCGAAGTTCATGCTGGTTTAATCGAATGGGGTCAGAACACACAGTGCAGCGCCCCCTGCTGCATATGGGGCTTCATAGCTGCAGACCGGTCAGAGTGCCCATGCGTCCACCACCAGAAGCTCAACCAACAAATTAGAGATAAACACGGACGTCAGTTTGATTTAAAATGTGCTGGTGACCACAGCTGTTTCGTTGATGTGGGTGTGTGCGTCAGGGCTACATGTCCCCAGTGCAAATGACAACTTTGGAGATATGACATTAGCATGTTAGCTTGTAGCTAGCGTGTTATATTAGATTTAACAAAATTAACACATTTTCAGTCATTTCTTAATTTTGTCATATACAAAAATGTATCATGTTGCAACCCTACCATGCTGAGTAATGAACTTCATAGCTCTTCATACTTTCGATGTTAATGTAACACGTTTTCCTAGTAATTCTGCCACATTTTGTCCAGAATTGAGACGCCTGTTTCCTTCTCTATCTCTCTCATTTATGTGCATTTAGCATCCTTGCCTTGCTAATGACTTATTTATGCTGGCCGCCTATGTCACCTCTCCTCCTTTAGCTGCTCACTTTCAGTCTTGTGTGAATTCCAGGGCCTCTCGAACCCGGTCAGCCAGTTAGTGCCACCCGAGCTCCACTTACCCTCCACCTTCTCAAGTTTCAGTGTTTTGTTACCATAGGCTAACATGTGGTTCATCAGTCGACATGCCGTTGTAATCCTCTTCTTATGGTCTGTGTGTGTGTGTGTGTGTGTGAAACAGCCGGCCCGGGTGATGACTACACCGACTATGTGGCGACGCGGTGGTACCGGGCCCCAGAGCTGCTGGTGGGGGACACGCAGTACGGGCCCCCGGTGGACGTCTGGGCTCTGGGCTGCGTTTTTGCCGAACTCCTGAACGGAAACCCTCTCTGGCCCGGGCGGTCAGACGTGGATCAGCTCTACCTCATCCGCAGGACACTGGGTACGGCCGGACCCTGGAGGATCGGGTGGTCCTGACCTGGCGGATTTGAAAGGGCCATATCCAACATTTTTCTAGAAAAAATGATTTATAGTCCTGCATTTAATTTTTTCATCCACATTTGTGTGGTTTTATATAGCAGAAAGAGTCATAATACATTTTTAAAGAACCCCTTTTTATCTATAGATTCTTTTATATAGCATAACAGCAGAATATTATATAATTAGTTTACATTTATTCTAAAGTAATATAGAATTGTATTAATATTGTTGTATTACTACATTAAATATTATTAGTATTATCATATTATTTTATGCATTTAAACCTTTAAATTAATTTTAGATTATTAAGATGTAAACAGTGTGAAACTCTTTCTTTGAATTGAACCCATTCACCAAGTGAAGAAGGGGGCTGCCACCAATGAGAGGCGCCCATGGTGCATTGTGGGGAACCTCGATGATGTCAGTAGCAGTGTTGGGATTCGAATCCACAACCTTCTGATTGCAGGGGAACTCCCTAACCACTAGGCCACTCATTGCCTTCCATTTAATACAGAAATGAGCTCTGTTCTGATCGACAGTTCTGTATTTGGCCCTAAAAGAAGCTTGATCCAGCTTTGTTTTCTGCTTATGACACATTTACGTATCCTTGATAATAAATAACTGAGCACATTGACATTAGCAGTGAACACATAGCAGGGTACCAGAAGGCACATTTTGGTCTAGAGTTGGCCAGCTGAGGTGGTAAACAGCTTGCTGGATATGTAACGGCGTCACAATGGTCCACCATACAAGCCAATGGGGAAAAGATCAGCATTAATGCTCTGCTGCTTAAAGTGTGTCATGGAATCATAATGTGCTCGTCTTCTTCTAGGTGACCTGATCCCTCGTCACCAGCAGGTTTTCCGCTCCAACATCTTCTTCAGTGGAGTCAGCATCCCTGAGCCAGATACCATGGTAACACACACACACACACACACACACACACACACACAAACACACGCACACAAATACACACACAAACACACGCACACAAATACACACACACACGCACACAAATACACATGATAATGATGATAATAGCAGATTAATGAGTGTCTTGCTGTAGGAACCGCTGGAGAAGAGGTTCCATGGTGCTCCTCCTCTTGCCATTACAGTGATGAAGGTAAGCTTCATGAGGACCTACAGAGTATTTAAACACTGTTACAGTTGTTGGTGATACAGAGTCAAATTCTAGACTGTCCTTTAACTTTAAATGCACGTATTAACTGTTTCAGCACTTAACAGCTCGATAAATATCTAGCACTGGTCTTGTGATCCAAATTATAATTACAGTTGTATTATGTGTTCTTTGTAGGTCAGTAGTGATGAATAACAATAGGACGTTTTATGGTTAATCATTAATAAAGACTCTGTAAATGTATGTGTTAACAATGAGTATTGAGTGTATTTTTAGTAACTATTAAGTAAGTTATATAGAAAATCTCACTGTGTGTCAAAAAGGTTGGTCTAACATAAATACAGCAAAGTTGTTTTCAGTAAAGTGATGATGTTTGGTCCTGATTTTCTCATAGCTGCTGATTTAATGTAATGAAGGCCTGATTAGACAAAGCAGTCACTGTACTGGCTTTGCTACACACACACACACACACATACAGTTGCAGTGTTTTGTTTATTATTGTTTATTTGCCATTTATTTGTCATTTTTCCAGAAGTATTTCAGTTGGGGTGTGTGTGTGTGTGTGTGTGTGTGTGTGTGTGTGTGCAGTCCTGCCTGGTGATGGATCCTGCTGGAAGGCTGTCATGTGAGGAGTTATTGGAGCTGCCGTATTTTCAGGACGAGGGTGGAGCCGGGTGGGGCAGGGAGGGCGATCGGCCCGGCAGACGGCACGAGAGGGGCAGCAGACGCAGAATACCAGGCGTAAGATCTGCTCTTCTACTGACCTGGGAGCTCTTACCTCCGTCAGATCTTACCTTTTCCAAAATTGGAACTGGAGCAGATGATTCCAGATGATCAGGCGGTGATCAGTATTCTGGTGGTGCTGAATGCTGAGTGGGTGGAGCTCCTTTATCTAGGCTCCTTGTCTCTTTAGACACTTTGCAGCCTGAAGCCGCTTTCAGACCGAATGCGGCATGCACTGCACTTTGCTCGGAAACCCATTATTTCCTATGGCTTGCGCGGCGCAAGAGCGGCCGACCTTGTGCGCGTACAAGAGTTTGTTGGACTTTGACCGCTGCGCGCCGTGATGCATTTTCACGCGACCAATAGAATCAAAGCATTGAAGTGGGCTAGTGTTCGGTCTGCTCCATCTAAACACACACAAACACACACACACAAAGTGGGTATGGAGGAAAAGCTAATCTTAAGCTAGAGCTTTTCTTTTCTACATTGTCGTGACTGACCGTGGGCCGGGACAACAACAAAACAGGAGAGTTTAGAAAACCACGGTTACTTTTTGCAGGACACATTCTCACTGGTTTTTGAGAGGAAGCACAAACCTAGTGTTTGGTCTGAAAGCGGCTTAACGCAGTAAAACAGTTCCCATTTCTTTCATTTAATCTACTCAATATGACAAAGATAAGACCATTTGACGGGTAGAAAATAGTATGGCAAGACTTTTACACGGTACTGCATATAACTCAACAGTTTTTGCAAATCAAGCTTTTAACTGATTGTTGGCTACTCATTTCACTTTCTTGACACTGTAATACCAACAAACCTCAGGGCTCTTTCTTAGGCATTATGTCTTAATCGTTATGGACAGGATCGTCACTGTCCTGCTCAGCCTCCTTGAAACCCGAACTGTCCGTCTCTGAGCTGTCAGTGCAAAAGTCTTGAGCCCCCTGATAACACCATCTGGAAAGTGTGCGACTGGCAGCAGCTTCATCACTCTGTAACTGCAGTCAAAGCACCTTGATAGATAGAGCAGCCTCTCCGAAGCCCAGATTTTACTGAAACAGAGGGGATCTTCTGGACAGAGACAGCCAATGTCTAAAGAGGAGTTTTTGGAAGGTCCTTCAAGAAGCCTGGAGAACTATTCCTGAAGAACCTACAGAAATGAATGATGATCATAAAGGAACTCGGAACAAACATTGACTTTAAAGCTGGTTAGAATTAATAGTGTTTATACTGTATTTACATGTATGTACATGTATTTAAACAGAATTAGTTTAAAAAACGTCATCGATCCTGGACAGACATGCAGAGCTTCAGAGACGAAAACAATATAAATCTAAATAAATCGTTAAAAAAAATCTGCAGAAAATACTGAAATGCACTCTATACTCAAAAGCGAGGGGTTAAATACTATACTTCAGTGAACACAATAGTGACCTACTGTTTCATGTTCCTGCAAAATATAAAGAAATAAGGGGGGCTCAAGACTTAGACACAGTACTATATGTCTGTATGTTGTCATGTGACATCTCAGCGTGATTATAGCTCCACTCTGCTGCACGAATCTAAGCAGATCTTCCCTGTTGTTCCACAGATGCAGTATTTGCCTCAGCTCCCCAGCAGCAACATCTCCCCAGCTCCTGAGTTCAAAACCAAACACAAACCCAAATACGACCACCACCTGCCCAACATCTGAGAGAGCAGCCTGTCCTGGAGCCAGCCGGAGACACTTCACTTTTTAGCTGTGTGTGTGTGTGTGTGTGTGTGTGTGTGTGTGTGTGTGTGTGTGAGAGTCATATTGCAGCAATGAGCAACCTGGTGCTGTGCAGCTTATAACACTCTTAAATGAGCTGCACTGAGAATCATTTACTTTCACTTCTTCTCTTCATTCAACCTGCTCCTCTTTCTAAACAGATCCGACGAACAGTCCTGGGTGTTTATCTGACGTGCCAAATTAATAAGGCGATGGTTTTGTTTTGTTGCAAGTGTCCCAATAAAGGGGCTTTATCGTTACTTTATTAATGCTTGGATCACGTACAATCAAGAATAGAAATGGTAATACAGTAATAATAAAGTAATGACCACTATTATAAGCTCAAACACCCTGCAACCTTGTTAATAATAATAATAATAATAATAATAATATGAGCAGCTTAAACAAGATTGTGGTGGTGCTTTAGCCTTCCCAGTGATCATGAAGGGAGAAACACACTGGGCATAGATGGATTTATTATTATTCTATTATTACTATTCGTAGTAGTTGTATGTAATAGAACTACTAGTATTAGCTAAATTAAATGACCCCTAGAATGATATGTACAGTAGTATGCAAAAGTTTGAATGCCCCCGGACGACCCCTGTGTTTGGGAACATACACACAGAGAACCCCTATTTAAAATAAATATGTTTTCGGTGATGTTTTCAGGCCATATTCTGCATTTTGTTTGTGCTAAATTCAGCAAATAAGCAGTAAAATCAGAAAAATCAATAAAATATGTTGGTTGACCGGGGTGCCTAAACTTTTGCACACGATCGTAGGGTCTTAACTCCGATGAACAGATCTTCAGTAACGTGCCGCTCAGATCAGAAATAATCTGTGCGCGAGTTTTAATCCGAGAGCTCCAAATGTATGTTCTGTAGATGAATACGTTTTATTCCTGCACGTTTATTAACAGAAGTAAAATATGCACTGTATAAATTCTGTTTAGTACATTTGTGTTTATTTCAGCCTGCAGGAATGAATAAGGGTTGTTCCGATCTGATACTCTGTATCAGTATCGGTATTGGAAAAAGCACGAGGACACGAGTAACGCAGGGCTGCAACCCATACGGCCCCCTGCTTCCTATAAAGTGCACTTAATACACCGACTCCTGCACCCAAACAGTGAAATATGTCTAACAAAGACCCACTGGAGATTCAGCCATGTGTGCAGAACTGGGCACTGTATGAATGTAGAAACTATTTTATATTACATTACAATCATTTGGCAGACGCTTTTATCCACAGTGACTAACTATGAGGATCCATCCAAGTTTCAAGTTTGAGAACCAGAGAAGAGTTCTAAGAGCTAAATCTTTAGGTAAGAGCAGTGCAAGAAGATGAGAGGGAGAGGAGATGCTCTCTGAACAGATGAGTCTTCATGAGGTTTTTGAAGACGGAGAGGGATTCTGCTGCTTTGGTCGGTTTAGGCGGCTCAGAGAGTCCAGTCTGGATTGGGTTTACCTTGTGTGTAGGGATTTCAGAACCAGATGATGTTCCTTGGAGGAGGGAAGGTGAAAGTGACAATCTGGTCATACGTGAACACACCACAGCACACAGTGTGAACAGCACGAAACTCTTCCTCTGCATTTAACCCATTCACCAAGTGAAGCAGGGGGCAGCAGGAACACGGCGCCCGGGGAGCAGTGTGTGGGGACGGTACCTTGCTCAGGGTACCTCAGAGGTTCCTAGCGGTCTTGGGAAGGGAGGGAGTGAGTAGGACTGTAAACCTGAACGATGGGATTAAGGTTGCTGGATGCAGACCCAGATGTTACTCAGTAGGTAAAAGTGTCTAAACTTTATTCAGGCAGTCATGGGTACCCAGTGTAGGTCAGCTAGCAGTGGGGTGACATGCAACGTTTTGGGTTGGTTGAAGACGAGCCGAGCTGCTGTGTTCTGAACCAGCTGTGAGGGTCTTACCATGACAGCTGGAAGACCCACTAGGATGGCCTTGCAGTAATCGAGGCGAGAGACAGCCATGGCTTATTCCAGGAGTTGGGTGGTAGACTAATCGAGGTATGGCCTGGTTTTTCTGATGCAATATAGGCAAAGTGACACGACCAAGATAATGATTCAATGTGGCTAAAGAAAGACAGCTGGTCGTCCATCATAACACCCAGGTGTCTCACCGCCTCGGACCTTAGAGGGGTGAAGAGGCAATTTTTGTATTAATACTGAGATTGATTGAAGGTTTGGCTGGGATAACCAGACGTTCAATCCTAGCAAGGTTAAACTGGTGATCCTTCGTCCTTCTGGATATTTTTAAGAACAGCTATTGCTATGTAACTTACACAGCGCCCCCTGGAGGAAGCAGGGCGCTGTTTCAGATTCAGACAGATGTGTTTTTAACAGCTTAGTCATTGAAGAGAGGGGGAAAACTGATATTCGATTGGTATCAGCATTGGCAGATACTCAAGATTATATCAGTATCGTATTGGACATAATGAACTGGTATTGTGACAACCATAATAATAAGCCCTTATTTTCTCTGTGAGAGGATTCTTCCGTGTTAATTAAGAGTCTCCTTTAAAACCGTAAAGATTTGATCTGCAATGGAAAGTCGTAGAACTTGGCCCACTTTTTGTCTTTCTGAAGAGGGAGTGTACAGTAAAGCACGCCGCTGCTTTCTGCCCATTGATATTCAGTAGGGGACAGTGATCCGCCGCCTCCTGACATTTGGCTTGACTGATCGTCTCCGATCATCTGATCAGATATCCAGTCTGAGTGACGGGTGCTCAGCTAAGGCCTACGCCTCACTGCCTCGCCTCCTCCAGGATCACATGCCTTTATAGGCCATATCAGTGATCTCAGTCCAGGGATGGAAACCTCAGCTGACAAACAGGGCTGAGCATCTTTGGCAGCCTACCAGCTTACACTTACACAAAAAACATGTGGACTTTCGGACTAAAAGGCCAGGCAGACCAGAGAGGATCCGAAATCAACTTTATTTTACATTGCATGAGCCAGACATCCACTCTGAACACACCATTGACATTCTACTTAAAAATATAATCTGAGCATTTAATCTTCTATTTTTACATTCACATTTACATCATTTTACCTCTGAGCTCCACTTCCTCGCTGTCATGAATCAGAAACATTCATTTTACATTTTAAACACTGTTTCCCGGTCCTGTTTAGAATCAAACTGTTGTTGTGTCTAAGATTGAAATATGTGTTATTAGGAGCTGATCTCCTTTTTTTGCACAGTCACTGATGCCATGAATCTACAGGTTCCTATAACTGGAGTTAAAAAGTGTTAAAAATATAGAATATTTGATGCTGCTCTGTGTTTAGAGAGTACAGTTCCAAAAGCTCCCTAGAAACCCTGTTTATTTCAGACCTGGGAGCGCCCTCTAGTGTCTGCCCAACCTGTTTTTTCTAATTATCTTAAGAAGCAAAGATGTCCAGACAACTGGAAAATTACCTTCTGAAGCGAATTGCAGAATATTGGTCATTGTTTTCTAGTTTAAGAGCATCACATCCCCACCTGAGAACAGTGGGGGTGTAGCTTGAAGATCGGGACGGTTTGCTGATGGTTAACAGGTGCTGGGGGTGGAAATGTCTTCTAAATTTCAGCATAAACAGATCATGTTTTAGACCTTAAGAATGTTTGGGCCTCAGCAGGTTCACTCCAGACGGTTTGTTTTCTTTATGAAGGGATGCTGGAGGGATGTGTGTCTCCTCCCTGTAACTGTGGGTCTGTGAAAGCGGATTAGTGTATTTGGGGTGATTTCGAGGCCCTGGAGCCCCCAGGTCTGTCCTCCTTCAGCGGGGGGTGGCAATGAGATGGTATTTGCGGGGCAGGTTGGCAAAGCCGCTGATTTCAGGGCTGGTGTCCATGTTGTCCGGACCACCAGGGCAGCTGAAGGTGAAATGCTGGAGCAGAGACACGATGAACATAAACAGCTCCATCCGGGCCAGAGACTCGCCCACACAAGCTCGCTTACCTGCAGGACAGAAGATGGAGAGGGGGGGCATTTCAGGGGTCAGTATAACTGGAATGATGCACTTTCTTGCCAAATTACTTGGATTTTAATCCATTTTATTATATCTTTTATTATTACTTCTTCTGGATACTACTTTGTATTTTATTATAACGCTTATTAAACCTTCATTCTGGACATTTGTTTTATTATAACTTTCATAATAACTTCATTATGGATATCAATTTAATTGTAACATTTATTCATTCACTTAATTCAGGATAATACATTTATTATGTTTCTTATAATGCTGCTTATAACATTCTGGATATAATTGTTTTGATTTTAAAAAATGTCGTTATGAATATTGAATGTATCATAACTTCATTATGGACATCAGTTTTATTGAAATGATAATATTATTAATATTCGTATTCATGTAGTTCCTATTTCATTCTGGACATAAATATTCTTTTACATTTGTTCATTCTTGGTACTATTTTTATTATGAAATGTGATGATATATTTCAGGATGCTCATTAAATTTTAACTTTCTGTTTAGAAAATGCTTTACAACTGCATTCTGAATATTCAAATATAATAACTTAATTCTGGACAAACTTGAATAATTTCTAAAAATATATAAGCTCATTCTCTGTTCTTTGTTCTAAAATATCGCAATAATAACAATAATATTGTTGTTTGAGAGACAGCAGCATATTAGGATCAGTCTCTGCGTTTACCTGCAGCTAAAGTGGCCTGGTGTGTGTGTGTGTGTGTGTGTGTGTGAGCTGCTGGGTTTCCCACGTTGGAATTGTAGCTTTTTTACTGCTTACCTGCGGAAAAGGGCAAAAAGGCCGGGTTCTTCTTGAAGTTGCCATTGGTGTCCAGGAAGTGTTTGGGGTTGAATGTCCAGGGGCTCTCCCAGTGTCCCTCATCCCTCAGGACAGAGTGCAGCATTGGGAGGATCACTGTGTCCTTCAGGGATCAGACACATGATAAGGTAAAAACCCAAACAGCCTCCAGTGGACCCTTAGGAGTACTTTTAATGTATTTCATAAGCACTTTCATTTATATTACATTGTGTCTGTGATAATCCTAGAAAAACACAGTTAAGAGCTACATAATATACAGTCTGTTAATCGCTGTTGCGATATTACTCTCTGCAATACTGATGTGGCAGAAGGCTGCAATATGCAAATGAGCCTCGAACCAAACAGTGTTTCTAACACGGTGGCCAATCACTGCTCAAGGTGAGATACTGGGTGTTCTGATGAATCAAGATCTCCATGTAATCCAACAAAGTCGCATATTTTACTTTTAAAGGTGTTGTTGAATTGGTGCATGAAAACTAAACTGCTATGAACAGAATAAGCAGGTACTGTATATTTAAATGCATTGGTTTTGTTACATCACAAAAGTTCTGATTGTAAAACAGGCTTCTTATTTTCCATTCATGCACTGTATAAAGAAGGAAATACATGTACCATTTGAAAAGCTAGCTACAGATGTTCCAGAAAAGTGCTGATATGGGCCCTTTAATGTCTCAAAGGCCATTGCAATTGCAATATGTAGCGGTAAAATCGCAATACCGATATGTTGTCCATATCATGCAACCCTAACACAATATTATTATACTACTGATTTAATCAATTCCCACTGGCTCTGTCAGAGCTAGTGTCACATTCATGCACTCTGTAAAGGAACTGCATTTTGATGTGAGCACAGCCAGTCAAATGGGAATGTGAATGTCAGTAGTTAACAGTTTTGATGATCCTAATGGGCCCCCAGATCAGATTCTGTTTAGGGCTCCATAGAGACTCGTGTACATAGACATTGATTCCATTAATTTGAGTCTGTATACCTTGGGAATCGTGTAGCCCCTGAAGGTGATGTCCCGAATGGCGTAATGTGGAACGTTGAGTGGAACGAGATCCACGTAGCGCTGCACCTCGTGGATCACTGCGTCCGTGAATGGGAGGGACTTCCTGTCCTCCATTGTGGGACTTCTTTCTTGTCCAATCACGGTGTCGATCTCTTTCTGCATGTGCTCTAAGGGGAAAGAGTGTGGCGTATAACTGTACTGAATACTTTATTTGTAAAGTACCATATTTTCTATATTATATATAGTGTATTTATTTAAATACAGCATGCATGGCCTGGGTCTTGGTGTCTTACCCTGTATTTCAGGGTGCTTGATCAGTAACATCAGAGCAAATCTGATAGTAGTGCTGGTGGTCTCAGTCCCAGCCAGAAAAAGATTTTGGACGGTGGCGGTCAAGTTTTCATTGTGGAACTCTGTATTGGTGTTGTCCTTCTCCTGAAAATTTAACACGTCCCGTAGTGAGGAACTTACACCTGGACCAGCCATTAGTTCCTTAAAAGAACAGTTTGATGAAAAATATTCACACTATCCCACTGACGTGATCCGTAAAGACATGTTTGGTGTTTACATTTTACTTCCTTTGTTTAGAACTGAAGCTATGATTAAAACATCGATTTTTGTGTGGAAAGTCCTTCATCAGGCTTCTTTCGTGGAAATACTTATGATCCAGCTACACCAAAAAACAATTTGGGGTCCTAGACCGCTCATTCCGATTTCAGGAGTACACTGGTGTCCCGTCCCAGCGAACCCTCTGGCTTCACCTCTGGCGCGGCTGTTCTTTTGGCTGTTAAGATGATGGATCTCCAGGTGGCTGGACAGAAGAGAGGGCTTACCTGGTTAAGTCGTATGAGGAAACAGTCGATGAAGTCTCGTGGGTTGTTGGGGTCCAGAGTCTCTTTGTGCTGTTGTACTTTGCTCATAGCAAAGGTCCTGATCTCATCAACCTCATAAATTAGTTTGAGATGTTTTCCTGGAAGGAGCCCTATCAGCCGCGGGAAGATGTTGTACAGCTGTGAGGTGAGAGCAGTTTAATTAGAACGCGGTTTGGTCAGAGATGCGATGGGTAAACGAAAAGGATAATGTCATTAGAATACTTGTATTGAATGTTTTTGATGGGCCCTCACTACCTTCTCCAAGACCCTCACTACCTACTCACCTGTCCCCATGAGCTGCTGCCAAAACGTACCACTCCAGAAATGACCTGGAGAAGGCGGAGGAATCTGTTGTCTTCGTAAGAGAAGCGCTGACCGAACACCAGAGCACAGATCACATTGGACACGGCACGGCTCAGGTAGAACGTGGGCTCAAACGGAGCGGCTACGGGAAGTCAGGAAACATAACACGTTCACACCCACAGCATCAAGGCATTTCATTCAACATATGCCTGTAGTCAGTTTGAAATAAATTCTCACACTTAGTTTCTCGGAAAGATTCCAGCAGGTGTCTGCTCTCCTCCTGTATCCAGCTCTCCATCCTCTTGCGCCCCATCCCAAAATCTCTCAGGGTGGTGAGTGTAAACCTACGGAGCTGACGCCACCGCTCACCGTTACTGATCGTAAGTCCTGAGAGAGAAATAGAGATTTACTGCTGAAGTCTCTGTATAATTGAAGGCCTAATGATTTCCGGGAACTACAGAAGCAAAAATGATTTTTATTCCATAGAATCAGGTTTGCCTTTAATTAGGGCAAGTTGTGCTGTTCTAGTCTTATGTTTTTATTAAATTGCGTCTTAAATCCTGAAACATTGTGAGATATCGTGATGGCAGGAACATCACCACACCACAGCGTAGGCTCTACTAGCTCTTCACTACTTCCAAATGACTATAAATAGCAACAGCAGAAAGTTCACGGACAGAGCTTGCCATCAAGACTCTTTGGGTCAATGCACCTCCAGCTCCAATGTCCAGCCATTGACCACAATCACAAAGGGACACTCAAGGTTAGGGAGGGTGAGGACAGGAATGGTGAAGTATTGCTTTAATTCCTTGAATGCATGGTTGGCTTCCATAAGGCTGAGCTCAGCTTCTTGAGTTTTAATCAAATTTCCCTGAATGTGGTTTTGTTAAGACAGTCTAGTAAGCACCTCACAACCTGCCTCATTTGCTGAATTGTGTCTAGTTTCGTTCCCAACTGTTACGGCTGACGGCCGCTAGAGGCCACTGTTTCTTTCTGTTTGTTTATGCCCTGTTCTGTTCTGTTTTGTGTGGGTCTATGTTGGGTTTCTGGGGCTTTTATTTTGATACATGCTGGGTTTTGCTTTTGTCACGTGTTGTGTTCACCTGTTTCTGTTCCCCCTTGATCACTGTCTGTATTTAAGTTCTGTCACTTGGCATGAGCCAATCACTTTAGAGTGCACCAGTTAATGAAGCCGTCTGTTTTTGTTTTTGCTAATAAACTCCCCATTTCTCATGGATCCCTTTCTGTCTGCCTGTTCCTGGTCCGTGCTTCCTGGTGGCTCCGGGTCTGGGCCTCGCGGCCCGACTCGTGACACCAACAAACATCTTGCTTAGAGATGATGGCAGGATGGGAATGTGATGTTGGCCTGCTGTCACACTCTTCTTCAGCATCTGACCAGCTCAGACGTGATCTTTATTTTTTTCTTTGTGTGTGAGCTTAGGTAGAACTTTATTCGTGAATATAAAGTTGCCAGAAGCAGGATGTCAAACTCACCATAGCCTCTTAAAGCTCTTACAATAAAAGGAACGGGGGCTCTCCCAACGTAGTCATCCGCATTGTCTACCAGTGCCTCCTTCACTGCATCGTAGCCCACCAAGACCACCGCTCTCTGGGGTCCCAAATATGTTGTCATCACAGGTCCATAGATCTTACTCCACTGTTAAAGGAGACAGATTGTAACAGCAGTTCATACTCAACTACTTCTGAACCTCAAGCAAGTAGCTTGACGCAGATTGAGATTGAAGAGTGTAAGTTGGGAACAGAGTGGGTGAATTGTGAGATGCTCTGTTCAAGTTAAATGGAACTGAACATCTGTCTCTAAAACATGGAGACATGGTTTCACCACAGGTTTTGAGAAGCTTTTGGTCCTAAAACTAAAGTCATTTATGGTAAAGGGATACATTCAGGGTGTTATGAGGTAAAACACTTAGAGACATGTGGAGGTCGATAGTGAATAAAACGGCTGTATTTATGTTGGAGACCATTTACCTCCATTGTAAAGAAATCTGGAGGTGTGAGGCAACAGCACTACCCACTGCGGGGAGTGACAGCTGCACAATTTAAATGTAATTATGTAATTATCAATTAACAGAGATACATGGTTAATTGCATAGTTAATTATTAGTGGTGGGCCGTTATGGGCGTTAACATGCTGCGTTAATGTGAGACTCTTATCGGGCGATAAAAAAAAATATCGCCGTTCATCAAGAGAGAGAGAGGCGCGCTCCGGAAAAGTCACGAACGAGAGAGAGTAAGAGAGAGCGAGAGAGAGAGAGAGACTAAGAGAGAGCGAGAGAAGTCCCGACGGCCATGCACGGGGATCCAGAGGTGCCAAAATGAGTTAAAAGAAAAACACATTGCCACGAAAAAAGCAAAAAAAAAAAAAAAAAAGATTAATCTAGATTAATTCCAAGATTACAGTGAGATCAATCTAGATTTAAAAAATTAATCTATGCCCACCCCTATTAATTATATAATGAATGTCATTCTTTTTTTGTTGATATAACAACAACACGTTCTCTTGCTTTCATTGTCGTTGACTATGCATTTACAGCAGAACCAAACCCTCTGAATAAGTTTGTTTACAAACACTGCATTATGGGGTAAAGTGGAATTCTCCTTTCATAGATGTAGAGTTATTAGCAAAAGCAAAACTCTTTGATGTCTGCTGTAACTGCTTAATCCTTACTAAGGTTGTGGGTATCTAGAGCCTATCCTGGGGCCAACAGGGAGGACATGCAAACTCCTCACACACAAGGCCAGGACCCGGACTGGAACCCACAACCATGGAGGTGTGAGGCAACAGCACTGCGGGCGGTGACAGCTGCACCATGTAAATGTAATTCTGTAATTATCCATTAACAGAGCTCCATGGTTAATTACATAGTTAATTATATAATGAACGTCATTCATGTTTGTTGATATAACAATAATAATTTCTCTTGCTTTCGTTGTTGACTACGTTTATTGCAGAACCAAACCCTACATCTATATCTAACGCTAATGCTTATTAGATTTAGGAGATCAACCCAAATACATGACTGACTATTATAAGAGGTTGCACGATAGTTCATAACATGTCACTCCACAGCTGCAGCTGTAAATCAGATATAACTCATGTGTGCAGCCCTACAGGAACTCTGCAGGACATTCTTCATTTTTGGATGCTTCCTTTTAAAGCAGCTGCATGGATGAAGCTACAGTAAAGCATCCATGAAGCCATCTGTGTGCACAATCATTTTAAATGCATGTGGTTGTACTTGCCTCTGGACTAAGAGGTCATGGGTTTGAATCCTACCTTCAGCAAACCACCACTGGGTTCCTAAACACAAAACCCTTAACCCCCAAATTGCTCCAGGGAGACTGCCCCCTGTGGTCGCTTTGGATCAAAGCGTCTGCCAAATGCCTTAAATGTAAAAGCAATCATTTTGTCTCTGCTGTCCTGTACTGTATACGGAGATGACAACGTTCTGCTTGACTTGAAAACATTATTCAGAGAAATGTTACTCTGTCAGAAGACTCCAGTCACATTAATTCAGACCCTTATTCCCAAAGAGGCAGCTCCTATATCTTCTCAGGAGTGACAGCATGCATGCATTTTGTGGAGGTGCAGGCCTTACCTTCAGGAAGGTTTTGAAGGGTGCGCGGTTGTCCATTTTAAAGATATGGCCCAGCAGGGGCAGAGCTGCTGGTCCTGGAGGAAGATTCTGAGGCTTTCGCCTCCATCTGACCAACAATAACAGCAGGAGCACCAAGCCCACCAAAACGAACGTGCTGGAAAGCTCCATACCTGAGCTCCAGAAACAACTTTTCTGCTCTTCTGCTTCAGAGCTGCTCCTCCTGGATGCCTGCTGGGGTTTTATAAGCTGGAAGCTGGAAGGAGGGGCTGTTTTTGAGTGTAAATGGGACAGAGGTAAGTGAACCCTTACCTCTTTCCTGCGTGACTGGACAAGCGGCAACACCAACCCGACATTGTTCTCAGCTGCGTGATATAATCAGGCTTTGGTGATTGCTGGCCCCATGATGATACATTAACCAGCATGGAAAAACAACGTGCAGTGAATTAGAGATAAATAATAGAAATATACACAGCTTTCAGATTTTTTTCACTTTTCAGATCAGTTACATTAAAGTTTAACGTCATTATGCAGAACAGAGCCAGCAAGTCACAACACAACAAGTGCCGCATTCAGAAGATAATCAGAACAAGGCACTTCGGAGGGAAAGAAAAGACAATAAAACACAATACTATACAATTTATGACAAGGCAAGGCAGATTTGTAGCCAGTATATAATCAGTCAGTATTGATAAAGTCACGGTTGCTGGTCCAGTTGCTGTGTCATTCTGTGTCATGATTAAGTGAAACTACATTAAATAAAGTGCAGTTCATAACAGTAAGCCATATAAGACACATTATAACTTACTGTGGGCTGTAAAAATGAAGTGAACTTCAGCACTACAGGCAACAAGCTCAGACAAGACCAGGGCTGCAGTTCACAGTTTTAGGATAGCACCTTTACCTCGTCACCCAAGGTGTAGTGCTTCAGTTGTTCAATTTTTCAATTTTTAGGTGTTGGCGCTTTTAAAGAAGTAAATTTAATACAATAAATATGTACTACATGGATGTACTATACTCTGTACAGAATGTGAGATGAGTGACACAGACATTTCACAGCAAACTCATGAATGCCTGAAAATGTCCATTAATTATTAATTAAGCACTTCCATTTTCAGTTTGTTACAACATTATAAATCTACAATATTAGAGACTTCAGAAGAGTAACAGGGAGTTCAGCCTGATTCTCAGAGGCTGGTTCCAAAATCAACAGAAACTAAACTATACATTTGCATACAAGTACATTGTGTTTCCATTGAGCTCCACTTCTGTGCATCAAAAATATTCATTTCCAAAGTTTTTCCACCATTTCAAAGTAAAGAGGCTGTTTCTGTTACTGTGCCTTTAAGACTGATATATGTAAATGAGCGCTGTGCCTAATGGCTGGATATACGCCGTGCTTCAGTTTGCAAAAAACAATATGCCATTCTAATGTAAGAAAACAGCACCAGCATTTTTTTTAACGCAATAAGCCGTGAGAATCCCAGTCCCCATAGCCTGCAGTTCCATTGTCCTTCAGCAGGGGGTAGCAATGAGATGATATCTGCAGTGTAGATTGGCAAAGAAGCTGACTTCAGGGCTGGGGTCCATGCTGTCCGGACCACCAGGGCAAGGTGAAGTGCTTACCTGCAGGACGGGAGGTCAGAGAGGGGTCAGGGGTGTCTCTGTGGTCAGTGTTGTGGTTGTTATCAGTATGACTATAATATCATGCCTGTAACAACACCAGTGCACTCACACTCACATTCATTAGTTCTTTATAGCATTATATCCTCAAAATGAAATGCAGTTACACTGTTTTACGCTGTTGTTACAAATTTACAAACTTTGTTTCAATGTCAAATTTGACAGCACAGAGAAATGATCGTGGGTGCTTCATCGTCTAAAACATGTTACTCACACCAGGACCCTCTCAGATCACACAGAGAGGAACCAGCAGAACCCTCTCAGGCCACACAGAGAGGAACCAGCAGAACCCTCTCAGATCATACAGAGAGGAACCACCAGAACCCTCTCAGATCACACAGAGAGGAACCACCAGAACCCTCTCAGATCACACAGAGAGG
>JBBPDC010163260.1:0-18280 GCA_037974485.1 Hemigrammopetersius urotaenia | reverse complement strand
TTCAGGTAAGAAACAGTTGTGGAATTCTTAAGCACTGATGTACGTCGCTCTGGATAAGAGCGTCAGCCAAATGCCGTGAATGTAAATGTAAATGTAAATGAGTAATAAATTTGCTTAAATTGTGGAAACACCCACATACCCAGTTTTGGCTCCACTGGTTATGGATGGAAATTCCCAGTTAAGGGGGTGTTTTTAAGCTCTGTTTGTGCAGGACGTTTCAAACCCAAGCTAAAACACCTGGCCTAGCTAATCAAGAGTATCTGTTGATATGATGGAGTGCAGTAGACAACTAGGGTCAGATACTCTTGCTTAGGTCTCTTGTGAAATTTTGTCAGTGAGCCAAACTATTTCCCAACAACAAGCAGAACCACTGAACAGCAAACAGCAGAATCACTTTCTGTCTAAATATCATCAGACAAAACTCTTTCATTTCCGCATGCTTGACTCCTTTTCTTTGTGGCTGCTCTTCATAACAGCTCTTATTGAGCGTCCTGGACACAAAAAAACAAAAAGAAAACAAGAAAACAAAGCATTAGTTCCGGGGCTGGAAACAAAGGGCACACCGTGGACTTTTCCATGCTCTAACATTCAAAGTAAAGTATAGCGTTTGGTTAGTGGAAAATACCATTACCCTAGCCTGGACAAGCACACTGAGCTAACACAAGACTCATTTTGCCTGCACATCTTAATACAGATGGCCCAAATGACTTCAATTCTAAGCTTTTGGCTTATTGGTGTTTTCTGGGCAGATGTGTCCATTTGTGATGAGTTTGGTATGAAGGCACAACAAAGTTTAAATCATCTCAAGTATGTAAGTATAGGTATGTTTATCTGAGTACCCTAGCGGCGAGGGTAAAAGGTTATGGGAGCTTTGAAGCTCAAATCAGTTGCTGGGTGAGTTCTAGTAGCAGATGAGGAGGGGGACATTGATAACTGTAACTGAAATTCTGATGACAATAGTTAAAACAACAATTCTAGGCATGAACATGGCTTTAGAAAGCTGTATTTGGATGGGGGTGGGGGGGGGGCTACAATCATGACTTCCATAGCAACATACAGTGCATAAGCAGAGACTACTACAGTATTTGAACAGCAGTAAGGAAAATGCTTAAAATTACGGTTCTTTTTAGTTTGATATGGGTAATTGTAATGTCATGTCTCAAAGTTAGATCTGTCTCAGAGTAAAGATCTAAGTTTCAAAATCCCCATTCACTGAAGGCTGCATCCTTAGGTCTGAGACACGTCTTGCATCTGATAAGTTGAATCAGGTGTGTTTGAGCAGTTCCCCACCAATGCAATTGATTCAGAATGGAGGTAAAAGACAATACGTTAACTGTGGTTGCACTTGTTTAAGCATGATTTCAGCTTGTACCAATTCCTGCAGTTGAAAAAAATTAATGGTTACTACAGTTGTTCAGTTGGTAAAACACAGTCAGCTAAACATTAAGCCACAACCACCTGAGGTACACGACTATGACCAACTCTACTGAGGACAAGAGACAAGTCTGAATTGAAGATGTTCCTCCAGCTCACTTATTCCCTGCATTTGACCCAGTCCCAAGTCCTTCTTACCATGCCACCCTTCATGATGCTCCTTTTTAGGCACTCCCAGAAGTGTTCTTTCTTTGCCACGTCCTCTGGCCACTCGAGGTATGTCCGACATCTTACAAGGGTCACCAGGCTGGACAGCAATCAAATAACAATCAAACAATCTACGCAATCTGCTCTTCAACAAAATGGTTCAAAACTCAAATTCCTGCCTCTATGAATGACTTCCAAACCTCTACATTAAACCCCTAACTTCCTGTCTTGTTGAAATTGTAAGTGATATTTCTTTGAAATGGAGATTACTTATGCTTGTCAGTGGTAATCTGGAACTTTCAGACTTGTTCTCCTTACTATAACGTTAGCATTAATGTTTACCGGTGAAAAGCGCTGAGCTCGAAGGGGGAGATGTGCTCCAGGAAGATGAGAATGAGACGATGCTTCTGTTCTTCAAGGAGCCGGTATGTTGCCACTCGCATCTCCAGGCTGCACCAGTCACTGCGCAGATACCGGCGACTCAGCACACACACTGTGCACCGACTGCTGTAGATGCTTTCGGAGATATTGTCCACAATACCTTTGCCCACCTAAATATTAGAAGAGATATCTTCTAGCTCAGCCATGTGCAAAAGTTCAACCCCTCTGTGCAATGGACATCACTTGTTGATCATGGCATTTGCTATGGCATAACAGACTTTTGATTGGGTTCTCAATCCTTTGTATGCAGGAATTTTTTACATACATATTATAGTATTGAAAATACAGTATCTATTGTTTAAGTTAGACAAAAATGTTATGTTATAAGAGAAACTAAAACCTTTCTTCACTTATAAAGGGATTGTATGTGCAAGTGTTTGCCAAGCAATCTTGGACCGTTTCTATTGGTCCATTGATCATGAAGTTCGGACAGTGTAAAGCAGAGGTCCCCAACCACCAGGCCACTGTAAGACTCTGAAAGATTTTTTATTTTGAAACAAAACGCTTGTCTTGGTCATAGGATACAGTACTTCAAAAATTTAGCCCACAGGCTAGCATAAAAGAGTAAAAAACAAGCGCACTTTGTTTTTAGTCATATCTATACTGGTCCGTGGCGCAAAAAGGGTAGGAGGCCGCTGGTGTAAAGGTTAGCTGTTTTACCTATGTTTCATAAAAAAGTACACACTAGAAGAAAGTGGACAGATGAATTGAGAGAAAGGAAAGCAACAAAGACTGATATATTTAAGAAACACGGCGGTGTATGAAGCTCACCTCAAAGTCTCTTTGGTGCAGGCAGAGTCGCAGCCTTGGCTGGTCTTGTTCCTCGAGTCTGGAAGCTAACTCCCCAAAGACCCAGGCTTCATCATGGCTACTGAAGGACACAAATGCATCATATTTCACCTCCTCTTCTTCTTGTGAATCCCTTTGTCTTCTCCTCGTCCACTTCCTGCCAAGCTTCCTCTCCAAGTGCCCCCTCAAGCGAAAGAAGAGGACCACGCAGGGCCAGTAATAAAAGTGAGTTGTAACAGAAACCAATGCCAGCAGAGTGATGGTGATGGATGTGACCAAATAGCATAGGTACTGCACATCTGTCTGACACAGCTTTTCCATGGTCTCCAAGTAATTCCGACTGTTATAATGCCAAATACATTGTTGGTTCTGCAAGTGGACCACCTGCACTTGGCGCGAGGTCTCTGCCCAGTCAAGGAACCAGCCGTTTTTACAGTCACACTGGAAGTCTAACCTATCGAGTACAACCACTGTCAGCGATGGCACCACATCAAACATCCCATCCACTAAAAGCAGAGGGGTGGTAACATACATCCGCAGCAGCACTAGTGACTGCAGATCCCTGAACATGCTTTTTGTTAAGAAGTTAAGACGGCAGTTGAGCAATACGAGGATCTGGAGCTTTTTAAGATTCCAGAATATCATGCCTGGATCTGTGTGGTTGGAAAGATTGAGATTGATTAATTTGAGATATTTGAGATGATGCAGAGTGTTGATGTCCATGTATCGCTCATATTCTTTCTCAGCATCACCGCTGTATTCAAAGGATTCGATGTTTGTGGGATAGCTCCAGAAGGAGCGGGATTTACAATAAAACGTTAGTTCGACTTTCAGCTTCAGTTCCTGCACTGACCTAAGGGCTGCATTATTACAGTCATCAATAAATATGCTATAGATATTTAGATTTAAGGCAAAGGGTCTTTCAAGGGGAGAAATGACGCCGAAGTGCATGAATGACATAAGTGGTCCAGTATCAATGCTGAGCTTGCGGATCTTTGGTGGAAACCCATAAAAAATCAGACTAAGGTAGAGCTCAGAAAACATCAGTGTGCCCAACGTTATTTCTTGCAGCTGCTGTTGGTTCCTAAATGTACCTTCTTCGATCTTATGAATGTCATTATTGACAAGCAGCAGGACCTCCAAAGCCAGAAGAGACTCAAAGTCTGAGTAGGCAAGCTGCTTGATCTTATTAGAGTCAAGTTTCAGAATTCTTAGACTTTTAAGACCGTTCAGGGCCCCTTGAAGCAGAGTTTCAATGACATTGTTGCTGAGTAGAAGTTGCTCTAGTAAGGGCATGCAGGCAAACTGGTTGGACTTGATTTCAGTGAGTGAGTTCTTCTCCAGATTCAAGCTGGTGATGTTCCAGGTGCCATTATCGGTACTACAAAACGATGCTTCTTTCAAATCCATGTTGACCATCGCTAATGATTTGATCAGTGCTGCATTTTTCCAAAAACCAAAATTAATTTCTTGTATCCTGGAGCTAGACATGTTCAGCATCCGCAAGAGCATCCCACACTTCTGTAAACTTTTTTCAGACAGCAGCTCTGCTTTAATATGATCAAGTTCAAGTGTCGACACACTCAGGCGAACAGTCATGTGGCACAAGTCCTCAAAGTCAGTGAAAAGCATTTTTGACACATTCCCAGAAATGTGGACATTGCTGACCGTGCCAATCCCAGATTTCCAAAGGCTGCTGATGGACTCTCCATGGAACTCTAGGAATAGGCTAGAAAGATTCTGGAAAACCTTCAGAGAATCTGCTTGAATGGTCTGGATGGAGTTCCCTTTCAGGTTTAAGATTTTAACTCCAGGGAGCACTGCAGACTTTGCCATACAACTCTGATTAGATACGGTTAACACTCCAGAGTCCATCAGAGACAGATGCTGCAGCTGAAACATATTATCAAGATGACAAAAAACCTCGCTAAGCTCCTCCACGCAAACTCTTGCTAGCATCAGGCTCTCAAGCCCAGTGAAAGGGTCAAGTTTTGAGTGGGCAATATTTTTGAACTGAAAACCTGTCAGTTCCAGTTCCTTCAAATTGGCCAAGCCAGCAAATGCTTGAGTTCCCAAAGAAACATTTCGGCATTTGTAGAATGCATCAAAAATAATCTTCAAGTACTTCAGGTTGTAGAGGCCAAAGAAGGCATCGGATTGAACCTCATTCAACTGTCCTCCGTAGATAGATAAAAACTCCAAGGACTCCAAATTTGAGAAAGCTTTTTCTGGAATCAGCCTTGCATTGTGGAAGATGCAGAGGGATTTGACCTCTGGCCTGACTTCCCTCAGATCTGTGCGGAAGTCTGAGATGTTGCATTCTGCATATGGGCCAAGACCTGCATGATATTCGCAGGAGATGAAGTTGTCTAAATCATCGAGAAGGTTCTCCTCAAAGCTGAAACAGTGCTTAGCAATAATACTAAACCCCTCTTCACATTGGCTAAGACACAGCAAACAGAGAGTCAGAAACATCTTGAAAAATCTTCTAGTTTGAGGAGAAGTGGTCTCTTCCCATTGGCAGTAGCAAATATTTTATACATACATCAGTTATGGTTAGTCAAAATTCTTCAGTGGTCCACAGACTATAAAAAAACAAAAGTAAGAAAACAATTATGCATGAATCTCCCAAAGTTTAGCTGTTTTCGTGACCACACTATGAGCTGTTTTCGTGACCTGTTTTCGTGAAAATGTGATAAATTGTCTTTGTAAAGTTTTCAATTAAATTTTGCTGTCAGAACAACCCCTATATCACCATTTTATATTTGAAAAAAATGGTCAAAAATTATAGATAGATTATGTTATCGTGCATTAAAAGTTGGGATGTCTACTAAACCAATGAGGTATTTAAAAACATTGGTTTTTATATTTTAATATATCCTATTTGAGAATAGAATAAATACAAACTGATGAAGCAGGATTGTTTAATTACACAATAAAGTCACTAGTGTGTAAAAATATTCCCAGAGCTATGTGTCCAAGTTTCAACCTTAAAACTTGACGAATTTTTGTACTTTTATCTTGGACACGGATATAGAGCATCTTGGCAGGGATCAGTGCCATGTTGTTTTTACACTGATTTAGTGTTTTTGGGCTTTTGATGACTAAAAATATGTCCACAAATTAAGTTTAAGTCTAAGTCTAAGTTAAGCAAAATGAGTATACGGTGCAGAAAACCCTTAATGTAATGTATTAATGTCCTCATAAGTGGACGCGGGGTTTAAGGCAAGATACTACAGGGAGAAATAAAAAAAAGCAGAAAAGTAAAAAACAAAAAAAATGTGTTATCATCGTGGAATCAATTCCCCATTCATTCATTCCTTAGCAACTTGAATGTGGGCAGAAATGATCCTTTAATAAAGCTGCTAACCTTTTAAAAAAAAAACACTGAAATAATATTTGTTATGGGTTTTTCTTTGCATTTTGAGTAGTGCTGGGCCGTTAATGGCGTTAACGCGCGTTAAAGGCGCGAGATTCTTATCGCGCGATTAAAAAAAATATCGCCGTTAAAAAAATAATCTATGCCCACCTCTAATTTTGAGCCGTACTATCACAGACTTCAAATTCAAAATGTCCTCTGTAATACTGACAACTTCCCCACCACGGGTCTTACCGGCTAAAACAGTTCTGTTCTTAAAAAACTCAGTACTGATATGCTTGAAATTTGACTTGTTCATTCTTCACCTTATTTGGAGTGCTACTACAGAAAATGTTTTAATGTGTTGCTAAAAGCTGGATTAATGCTGGATCTTCCCCAACTACGACCTCATTTTTTTTTTGCAATAACAGAGAATATTTATGAAACAAAAGAAGGATTTTTGTAATCTGGTCTAACATTCTAGCCAAAAGTATATATTATATATCATAACAACCTCACCTGCAGCATTGCGCCTTAAATATAGTTTATACAGCGCATTTGTAGTCCAAGCACGTTAAGTAAATGCCAAGTGCTGTGAAGATCTGCGGCACACAATTCAGCTATTTTTACAAAGCCCTGTAACCTCTTCAGTAAAGAGGAACTGAAAGGAAGACGAATGGATGTTCCGCGCTGAAGGTCCTGGCTGTGCATGCTTGATTATGATTGCACAAAAGCACAACGTGTTTAAAAAGAAAACGCCTCTAGGAATGTGTTTACTACACACTCCAGTACACTCCTGCACTTTTTAATGCCAGATACCTGTTCAGCTCATAAGGCTAACGGATTTGGAGGGAAACTAGCCACCAAAAATGTGCTTGTGCAAATGTTGTAGCATATTTTATGTAATTAAAATAAGTAATTAACGTTTATTTATAAAGCGCATTTCACAGACAGGGAAGTCACAAACGCTGTACATAAAAATGATAATTGTCATAAAAATAAATTAATAATTATAGATTTAAAAAAGTCAAAATAATATCTTCACCAAATAAAGTATAATAAAACTAGAGTTGCAGAGGCTGTTCCACTGGGCTCTGTCGCCCATGGTTTTCAGTCTTTTAAATGTTGCTTCCTCCCCCCCAATAATTCAAATTCATTACATTTAGGAAAAAAAAGAAACACTTTTAAGGGTGTCTGTTGTATTAAATGAAAAGGTAGAACAAGAATGTGCAAGAATCTTTCCATCAACATCTAAAACCTGTGCATAAGACATAGGCTTTTTCCAAACCTACCTACATCAGTAGTAACAAATGTATACTGAATAAAAATGCTAGGGCCATTACATGCCTTTTAATTTAATCCTGTTATGTCTTTACTAGGTGTGATTTGTATTTTGCTGTTTACTGTTATTAGCATTAGCAAGGTAGCATTGTGGAGCATTTTTGGATAACCTATGATTTAAAACCTGACTTTGACTTTGAGTCCACCCAGGCCGTAAGAATAATACCACAACAAAAAGGCAATATCTGCTAAACAAGGCTTCAAACTGGCATTCTGAGAACACATACTTAAAAAATTAAACTTTCAATGTTAATCGTTCCAGTGAATGTATCATATTCATATTCACTTATCAGTTCATCATCAGTACAAGTAGGCTACTTGTCTGTAGCGAGAAGGATCCTATAAAAGAGGACAAAAATACATTAAGCCTTAAGTCTGGGTTTCTTGCTCACGCTCTCTTGTTCCTGTTTTGAGAACTCCACCGTAATGTCTACTGCAGAACACCCCCTATGCTCATTATACATGCTTCACTGATGCTGCTTTTGCATTTGGGTTTATGGGGTCAAAATGATAAAACATGTTTTCATGGTTTACTTCCTCAACGTTTTCTGAACTTTCACACCAAGTGGACCACTATGCCCTAATTAAAACACTCATCTTAATGCATGTTGACATACATTCATTAGGTCCACCTTATCTTGTATCTACACTCATTGTTTATTTTATCAGCTCCATACAAGTAACCTTCACAGTTTGGCCTCTACCTGCTTCGTTTAACCCTCTGGCCCCTCTTCGTTTTTACTATCAATTCAGCTTCTTCGTGGCCACTTTTGGACAGTTGAAACCCATGAAAACGAATTGTTTAAATTCCTTATTATTTACATGGTTAAATCATACACTTTTGGTTAAAATGCTTTCATTCTAATCCAACACTGTTTCTACCAGATTGTCATTTATCAATTTTTGGCCAAGAAAGCAATTTTATATAACATTTTATATAATGATCATATATTTGTATATAGTTATATACATAAGTTCTCATCAAATATCTATTCCTTTGTTGTTTTTTTTTTAATCCTTCAAATACCAGTTTGTTTGCACAATGCACTTGTTAGTAAACAACCTCAAAAATGTTCTATATTCTCAATGCTACTGGGACCAAAAATGGATCGAATCTGAAATATAACTGATTAACAACAACACGGAATTTTATTTTCATGCACAAACTCAAACCCATTATCTGACATCCTTAAGATCACACCTGTGTCAAAATGGGGTCATTCATTTGCTCCATTGGAGTGCAGTTATATAAAAAGCAATTATATACAATTGCTGGCTTGGCCAAAATGGATAAATGACATAATCTGGTGGAAACCACTAAACACATTTCACAAGTGTTTAGTTAAGAATGAAAGCATCTGAACCTAAATTGTATGATTTAACAGTGTAAATAACAAGGAATTAAAAATGTAGTTCTCATGGGTTTTAACTGGCCAAAAGTGACCATGAGGGAGTCGAGTAATTGGATGTATGGAGTATATTACTGATATTATGGAGTATATTATTGATATAGTTATTGAGTTGAAGTTAAGAATTAAAAGACCTGGATAAACTCCAGAGCTTTGGGAAATTTCATTCCATTTGCATTAACACAGATAAAATGGTCAAAAAAAAATACAAGTGAACTGGACACAAATGGCCCACCGGAGAACCAGAGGGTTATGACTCACTAATGGCTAGCCCATCTCATCCCACAGCAGAGCTACTGTAGCACTAGAAGGGATGGCAGCAAGCTACAGTATGAGAAGAAGGTGAGTCGGTGGAGGCAGTACGATCCTCTGGGCAACGATCTGCTGGCAAACCTCGAGTCCTACATGTACCATCTTTCTAAATGTACACTTTTTCATGGAAACTGAATGCACCGCAGTCTCAAGCTTGTCCTGCTGCTTAGATCTACTACTAGCATCTTCAGAGATCTTCATGAGTCCATGCCCTCACAGGTTGTTTTGGTGTATTGATTGATTAGTGTTTACTGAACAGAAGCAGAGATTTCAACAGGGAACAGACTTCTGTACATGTTGCACAATTGTTTTTAATTTGCTTTGGAATTGGAAAGAAACAAGTGCTCTTTGCAAACGTTATGGCACAGGACTTCAAGGCCAGTCAGATGCAGCAGGTCTCCTGAAGGATACATGGTCAGCCAGATACTTCCAAGATCACTCTCATTTTTCTTTGTTACAGTAAATTCAGACCAACAAATATGAAACTTTGTAAAATTCGGCTTTTATTAGTAGCAACGTGAAATGTGCATGGTGTGACAACTATGCGGATATCCACATATAGAAGCTCAGAGTAAGAGGAACTGAAAACAACGCATTGCTGATTTAAATCATTTTGCTGAGAAACGTAAACAAAATATATGTTTCTCCCGACACAGAGAACACACTCACTAATTTAAGAGCCTGCAAAAGGTAAACAGAACCTGCAAAACAATGCCTTGAAAGGAAACTGTACCAATTGTACATGAAAATAATTACCCATAAGCAGCAACCTCTAATATTACTTACAGTGCTCTACACTGTCATAACTGCCAGCTTTTCAGAAATATGAGCAAATATACGTTGTAACACACTTTAATGACGGAACCCATATTAAAAACAAATGGAGCTTTCCTTAAATTGCCAAATTGCTTGGCCTAAGCCATAACAAGTACAATCTACATATGCCAGGACACCCTGACCGGGCCCAACTGGTTGGGCGTAAGAACTGTTTTTCTCAAAGCCTATCTGATATAAACACATGAACCATTTTAACAAGAAAGTTTAATAAATAATAACAACAAAAATAGAATCCACGAATTTAAAACTCGATCAGTAGTCCATACCAGACATGGTCATGTGCGGAGGAGATCTTAGCACTGCTTAACAAAAAGCTAAGAATTATTTTTCTCTTTCATAATAGCTAATAAACTACAGATTTAGACTTTAAGTTTTAAGGTAGTACCCTTTTCGTTACCTGACCACAAAGAACAGGAACTGTGTGCTGCTCACCATAGTATCACCTTAAGACCACATTTCACCCACCTTAAGATCATGGGCAACATTTACAGCAAATGACGTAAAACTAAACAAAAAAAGGTGTCTTCCAGATGATGTAAGAACAAAAAATGACCTCATTTTTGAGTCGGGCGCTCATCAAGCAAATGATACTGGACCACAAATTTTATCCGATAATTAAACTTCTGGAAAACGGAAAGCTATTTGACTAACAGACAGATTTATGGTGTATTCAAATCAACGCACTTGCATTTGCAAAACGTTCAGGCGATGTGTCTGTATGCCTGTTTGGATGGAACCTTTCTTATTCAATAGCCCGTAAACTGGAGCAAACAAAATGTGTAGAGACAAAAATAACACAAAAATTAGGCAATGAAAAAAAAAAAAAAAAGCCATAAAAAATAGTGCACTTACTAGTGGATTTCTACAGCAGTGAAACAGTTCTTCCATAGCATAGTTTAATGTTTTGAATAGAATGCAAACTGTAGAAAAATGTGGTTCCCTCAGGTAATATTTGATTATCCTTGTTCTTCAAGGGGTATTTCACAAAGCAGGGTTTTGTGCTTGGCCAGATAATTGAAGTCTGTCCCAGTAGAAGAGGTGACTGACGTTCTTCTTGGCTTGACTGGTATGTTTGGTGTTGAAGCTTCTTCTGTGCTGGAGCTAATGCAGCTAATTTAATGGAAATGTATATGTTTCAGTTAGCATTGCAAAGTTACTACCATTGCACCTACCTACCACTAACACTAGCCTGCTTTGTGAAAACTCCCAGAAATGTAGACGATACCATTCAAAGCCCTCATCCCCGTAGATCCTCGCCGTACCATTTTTTTCATCCTTTCAGCCAGAAGATCTCTTCCTTCGACTGTCCTTTTTCTCTTCATTCCCTGCTCGGTCTGTGAGCGCGAATTTCTCAACCGCCTCTTTTGCAAATCCCTCCATCTCGTCCTCCATCTGCTCGTCCTGCTCTTCTTCCGCCATGTCCTCCAGAATGTCAGCCACGTCCTCCACAAACTCGCCAAACGGTATCTGGTCATGAACGAAGACTCCATTGGAGAAGAACTCCCCGATGAGCTTGTTCAGCTCCTCAGTTTTAGAAGCTCGGCCCTCCGGCCCCAGCAGCTTGGTCAAGTAGGAAAAGAGCAAAGCATCAAAATCATGGCGACTAACAGGCGCGAGTCCTTCTGCATGGGCACAAGCCGCTACTCCATTGCATCCTTCTGTTGAGCCGCGGTAATGTCGGATCCTGTCTCTCTGGTCAGCCCAGTAGTCGTCATGCACATGGTCTTCGCTCATCTTTCTGTCGCTATAGGAGTGGTGGGACGCCTTGTCCTGCCTGGATTTCTCCTTTTTGTTCCACTTTTCTCCACTTTTCTGATAGTCGCCTTTATGTTTTTTCTCCTCCTTCCATCCCTCTGCTCTGCCTCCATCTTTTGACCACTCTTTCTCTTTCCCACTCCAGTGCTTGTCCTCACGTTCTCTCCACTCCTTCCTTCCACTGCTCCCTTTGTGATGGTCCTTCTCTCCTTTCCAGCTGTTCTCCTTCCGGCCTTTTCCCTCAGCTTTTGGGTTCCCTTGCTCTTTTTCACCGTCCCACTCGCCCCTCTCTTTCCAATCTTTTTTCCTCTCGTTTTTCTCTTTCCTTTCTTCCTTTTCCTTTGAACTGACCTGCCTACCCCTTTTCCACTCTTTCTCATCATTTCCATCCTTTTGGTCACCGTGTTTCAATTCTTTTTTCACTTTATCTTTCGAGTGCTTCCCTTCTTTTGTCTCCCATCTTGCACCATCCAGCTGCCAGCGTTTCTCCTTTTTCCACTTTTTATCTCCCTCCTCCTTCACGTGTCTCTTTACCTGACCATCTTTCCATCTCTTGTCATCTTCCTTCCTGTCCCTTTTCCCACCTTCTTCATTAAGCTCTCTTTTCACTTCACTGTCTTTCCACCTTTTGCCATCTTCATGCTTTTTCCCCTTTTTCCCCTCTTTCTCCTCTTTACGCGGTTTCCTGTCTCCTTTTGACCCCCATTCCTCACCTTCGTCTTGAACGTCCTTCTTTTGCTTTTTTCTGTCTTTTCCCTCACGACCTCCCTCCTTCAACGGCTTTCCCTCCTTCACACTTCCATCCTTTTCCCATTCCTTCCTCTGTTTTGATTCTTTCTTCTTTTCTTTCTCTTCTCTCACTTTTTCCTGTGGTTTCTTATCCTTTCGCTCTTTCTTCTTGTGAGTGGATGGCACTTCTCTTTCAAGTCCAGCAGAGGGCGTCACAGAGGCTGACAGAGGAGGCACAGCACCATCTAGAGGCAAACACTTTGTCAATCAACAAATTGGGGTAAAATCAAATCTAACTTGAGTAAAATTAAGAATGGTGACTCAATATCTGCACTATATCTGCCCAGTGTGTGTTTCTATTACAGTAAAAAACTATTAAATGTACCAGATTTAATTAAGGGACGTCAATGTATACTGTTATGACCAATAAGGTGATAAAACCGGGACTCATCAAGTATCTTATAGTTATACATATAGAAGTAATTACATATTATAAAGTTCTACCTGTACAGTCTGGGGCTTTTTATAAATTATGTAAAGAATCAATGGCCGTTTATGAAATAAAGCTATCCTCTGTGCAAGGTGGCTTCTTTATAGCTATTTTTTGGATTTTCTGCCTTTATGGACTCGCATCCCCCTCTCCAACCTCTTATTTTTCTTCTTAGTCTAAAAACCAACTACATTTTTAGAAAAAATGGGTTTAAAATAGCAAAACAATCTCAGTACTTAAACAATTTAAAGATACAGAATGTACTGTCTGGGGAAATGGTATAGAATGGTATAAAGAATGTCCTCTGAAGGATGCCTTGACTCTCTTAGGACTCCCTTAATGTAATTTTAAGGTACAGCACATTCACTTTCCCACAGGAAAGGGCTAAATGCCTACCTTTTAATAATGCTTTCATGAGCAAAAACTGAACTATAATTCCATAAAATATAGAGTCAGAACTGGAGGTGAGTTATGCACCAGGCACTGAAGACTTTTGGGGTTCCACCTCGGTGACAGCATTTTCAACCTGAAACATTTTTTTCTTCCTGACATTGTACACGTATCCCAATTCTGAGAACACAGATATGTTGATCATATATGAAACTGTCCGTTTGTGAAATAATAACAGACACCCCTCATTAAACTCTCTTTCCACCTTTCGCCATCTTTATGCATTTTCTCCTCATTCATATGTATATATATATATTATCAATATATCAAAAAATCAGTGTACTCAGAATTTTTTTTATTAGAGGTGGGCATAGATGAATTTTTTTAACGCCGTTTGGAAGAATCTCGCGCGGTTAAGATTACAATGAGATTAACGGCGTTAAAAAAATTTATCTATGCCCACCTCTAATAAAAAAAATTCTGAGTACACTGATTTTTTGATATATTGATCATATATAACAATTGACCATGAAAGAAGGGAAAAAAGGGAAAATGCATGAAGATGGAAAGAGAGTTAAGCAAAGACTTTAATGAAGGGTGTCTGTTATTATTCTACAAACGGTCAATTTTTGTGTACGTTATAATATGCTCTTAGGGCAGCATTAAAACCGATTTGTGAATATAGACAGATAAAGGTCATAATGAGAAAATGTCCACTCAGACAATTTGACTGTACTGACCAAACCCTCTGTACCGACAATCTGACTCTGCGATGCAGGCAACAGCCTCAGGAAAGACGATCACGATGCAGATTATTACAGTAATGAGAATGTCATCATCACATCGCTCTTGAGTAAATCTGAATTTTTGTACCTGTGCTCTGAGCGAGTTCTGTAACTTTATCTCGTAGGAGCTCCAGCTCTTTCTGCATGGTTGAAAGAGCCTCCAGATCCTTCTGTGCTCTCTCGCTCTCTCTCTTCACCTTTTCATTCTCTTGCTCAAACTCCTTCTGAAGAGCGGGCAGTTTATCCAGCTCTCCTCTCATCCTCTCGTTCTCTGCCTCCAGCTCCTCCCTCCTCATTCGCTCCTTGGTGCCTTCCTCCACTTGCAGTTGGGCTGCTTGCAGTTTCCCTTCTTGATCCTGCAGCCAGAAGTTGAAACAAGAAGGCTGTAGAAAGAACAAGTCGCAGCACGTGGACAGTGTGTAGGTGTGTCGGTACGGACGCCTACCTGAAGCTGCGCCTGGAGCACAGCAAGTTGCTCGCTCTCCTTTGCTAATCTCTCCAGTACGTCTGGAGGCTGAACACCAGGAGGCGAGTCCTTTGATGGATCAAGATTCAGCCACTCCTAAAACACACACACACACACACACGCGCACGCGCACACGCACACGCACACACTAAATAGGATTTAAATGGAAATGCCACAGAATATTTCAAATGTGTACGTTATTGTGTGTGTGTCCGAAATTACGCACTTGCGCACTTTTAGTGCGTGATTTTAGTGTGTAGTGCGCTGACACTGAAAACCGAGCTAAAATTCAGTCACTGAAAGAACCCAGATGCTGCACTGAAATCGGCCAGAAAACGCCGAGCAGAACGATGGACACTCTGCACTAAACGGGCGCCATTTTGACCACGTAGCGGAGGGGGCGGGGCTTTCAGCGTGTTTTCGAGTTGGATAACGGCGGCAAACAGTGAAATACAAGCCCAAGCGGAGGCGGCTGGTTGGTATAAATGTGAGTAACGTTAATACTGTACTGATGTACACTGCGGTAAAACCGGCAGATATTTTGGCGGCTGGAGAATCGTGATGTGAGTCCATCACTTCCGCTAAGTGCAAAATGTTAGTTTAGGACAGCACTGACCCACAGCAGTGCGCACTACAGAAGGCAGTGCGCACTACAGAAGGCAGTGCGCACTACGCACTAAATCTCAGTGCACTGACGCTAGCGCGCGATTTCGGACACACCGTGTGTGTGTGTGTGTGTGTGTGTGTGCATGTGCTCACACACTCCGCTCTTAACATCACTGTTTTAATTGCTGCAGTTGTAAAACAATGTAGGACTGTTTAGTTTTTCAAAGGTATAATAAATTATGTATGTATTATTTTTTATTTTCTCCAAACATTTTTTTGTTTGGAAATTTTGAATCAAGTGTTGGTCAATAGCCTATAAAACAATAGTGACACATTTTACACAGACACACTCCCACAAACTACAAAAGCAAAAACCAGAAAAAAATGTTTATCCATGGCTGTTGACACATTAGCTGCTACACAAGTAGCTAACAAACACTGAATGAAAAATGCAATCAGAGTCACGCTACTTTTGGAGAGCACTAGAAAGGCTGGACAGACAGATCGAATAAGCGCTGACCTTCTGAAGCTCTGGATTTTTCAGCTCCTTCACATCAGCGTCACCCTCTAAAAAGGCAAAGTCAGCATAACGTCACATGACCATAAATATATAACAGCACATATTGATGGTCCACATCACATTAAGGTGAGCTACTTTATTCAATACACCCAACAGGCACCCAAGCAGATTATTTAGGCATCCATTGCATTGCAAGTCCCAATTCACATTTACATGCATAATAATCTAAATGCATCCCAAACAGCCTAGACATGCACCTAAAATGCCTAAAATGCAACAATCATCTAAGGAAGAGCTCGTTATCTCTATTCAAATGACTTATTTTGCCAGCGCAGATCATGCAACATATCGTCACTGTCATAACAAAACCTCATATCTCCAGTGAACTATTCTCAATTCAAATTTAAAGTAATTTTGAGTTATAAAATAATAATAATGTGTTATAAAATTCTGGAAAAAGTGCTATAAGGTTTTGCTCCAGTGACACAATGATAGTTCTTCAGGTTCTGCCACCACTGCCCTGAGATCGCATTCACAGAACTACAGAAGAGCTGAAGAACGAGTTTTAATGTCAATGTTGAGCTCTGGTTGCTTGGCACACAAACAGGAATTGTAATGATCTTAAACGTCATGTAACTCAGAGGCAAGCAGAAGAAGCATCGTGAGAAATAATAGGGAACATGTGGCTTATAAAAAGTGTTCAACTCAACCTTACTCAACATGTACACGACCAGTCAAGAGTTGTGAAATTTAGCATTCGCATGTTACTCGCTTAATAATTTCTAAAACGCAATATTATTTGTTAACAAATAACTGTTCACCATTTGTTTAACTTTATTAGCCAGAAAATGCCTTTTTTGAACACAACTAACCAATAAAACCACCTGAATTATGAAGTCTGGATCACCAGACAAATGTTAGATATTTAACGATCTATTAAGTGACAGCCAATAGGATGAAACGGTTAATGAGTGCATTTAAAGTTAAACGCTGGTACCAGTTGATAGGATGCCAGACATGCACTGTTGAATATTCTTTCATCTTATAAAGGAAACCTGTTTTGAGATATTTTCATTTATCACTGCTGACCTAACTACCAGTGCTCAACTAATCTGCAGTTTAGAGAATACAGGCATGCTTTGGAACGGTGAAGGATTATCTGGTCAAACACACAAACACACTCATTCCTGCCACCTACCATCATCCAGATCCACCAGCACACCTGTAGAACAACACCTCCATCTCAGAAAGCCATTTCCAGCAAATATTCGCTTTATAAAAGATGGGTGAATGGATGCTGTGCGCAAACGTTACCAGAGAAGAATATGGTGCCGAGGCCTAGAAGAATGATGGCTCCAAAAATGCACTTGTTCAGGGAGAACCCAGAGTCGTCCTCTCTCTGGGGCGGCCGAAACGGTTCTTCTTCGCCTTCTTCCTCCTCGTCGTCGTCTCGGTGATCCACAGGGGTCTGCAGAGAGACCTTCCTCCTCCTGACTCCATCACCCTCGCTCCCTTTCTCTTCGGACACTTCAGTATCTGGCTTGGACTCTACAGCAGAGGGAGAAAGGAAATACCACTTTAGGTTACGAATACAGACGAGTTGTGAGGGGAAAGCTACACAAGAAGCCAATTCCACTGCACACTGTGTAGAACCACACTAGTCTCCTAAACTAGAACTGCATGCTTAAACAAGAGGGCATGTGGCTGTTAGGAATAGCCGCTAGCCTATAGCCTACCACCTGAGGCCTGTCTGTTTTCAGCATCTGCATCAGCATCAGCTTTTGCCTTTTCTTTTCCATGCGCCAAGTTCCAAACACAGCCTCTCCGATAACCTCAGGTCCTGGTTCTTACAAAATTACAGTACAACGTGTGCTTAAGCAGTACAGTAGAGACGATTCTGAAATGTGTGGTGATTTTAGTGTGGAGTAAACCTTTATCAGGCAACTTGCTCAAGAGAGCCTTTGCTGAAGAACTGAACAAAATTTCACTACGGACAACTTGGTCATGTGCAATATCACTACATATGTCAGGATAGAGAACAACTCCAAACTACTATTTGTGTTTACTAGTAAACTACGCCAGTAGTAATTATATTTATCTCTCTTACTGATCACAGCATTGAGAGTATATATTATAGTATATTTAGTATAGTGGTGGGCATAAATTATTTTTTTTTATCTAGATTAATCTCACTGTACTCATTTGAATTCTGCCGAAGGTCTGAAGCCCCCCCCCCAAAAATGATCCCAAGCCACCCTAAATATAGTCATTATTCTACTATTTTCAAATTATATATCCTACAAGATATCACTGAGCGCAGACACGCACTTTACAAATAGAAACAAGACTATGAATTGAAAAAGTCTAGCTATCATTATCTAATTATTTAATTAATGGCTGTTGAAGCTGCTGTAGGTAGCAGGCGGGCATTAGGACCCAGGCGGAGCTACACGGCGCTGCTTGTTAGCGAG
>JBBPDC010163241.1:0-18282 GCA_037974485.1 Hemigrammopetersius urotaenia | reverse complement strand
GCAAGCTATGATGACTTTCACCTTGATATTTTAGCGCGGATTTACTCTCTCTCTCTCTGTCTGTCTCTCTCTCTCTCGCTCTTTCTCACTCTGGTTCGTGACTTTTCCGGATCGCACCCGTTTTAAGCCTGTCTCGCTCTCTCTGTCGCTCTCTCTCTCGCGCGCGCCCTCTCTCTGTGCCTCTCTCTCTCTCTCTCTCTCGTTCGTGACTTTTCCGGAGCGCTCAGATCATCTCTCTCTCTTGCTCTCTCTGTCTCTGTCTCTCTCTCTCTTGCTCTCTCTGTCTCTGTTTTAGGCAATCAGAGTTTTAGGCAATCATTTTGCGTGTGGGGAGTTTAGAGGTTTTTGGGAGCGGAGGTGTTGCGTGATAATGGTGTCCCTCCAAGGGGAGGGAGCGCCGGCGTTATCAATGAAACATGGGGTCAGGGTGGTAGTGGACTCGCATCACTCAGTGGAGTGAATTTCACTGGCGGTTGGTGAAAAGATAGGTTTCAATAATATTGTTTATGGATCCTGGATGAATAAAGCCGTTGTGCTTTTTGTGCGTGAGGATACTCTTGTTCACGCGTTGATTGAGTCTGGGATAACTTTGGGTGATCTGTTTTTAGCGGTGACTCAGCTGTTTACCCCAGCCACCCGGGTCACTGTGTCGGGGGTGCCGCCCTTCATCCCTAATGAGCTCCTAGAGCGGGAACTGGCGCGCTTCGGGAAGTTCGCTAGCGGGTTTAGAGCGGTGCGGCTCGGGTGCACGGATGCTCGGCTAAAGCACGTACATTCTTTAAGGAGACAGGTCTTCGTGTTTCTTAATGACCCTGCACAAAGCCTGGATATCTCCTTTAAAGTTAAAAATGACTCTCTAAAAGCTTTACTGTCCTCTTCTGGCTCTTTTCTCTTCTCCCTTTAATGAGTGTGCTGAGAGTAGCAACACTTAATATAAATGGGGGGCAAGACAGGGATAAGCGTTCCATGATACATAATATGAGAATTAACAAAAATATTTATGTATTATTTTTACAGGAAACTCATAGCACCAGCAGTGATGTGACAGGATGGGAGAGGGACTGGGGGAGCCCTCTTTTTTGTAGTCACGGCACTAATCTTAGTGCTGGGGTAGCTGTTTTATTCTCGCATCAGCTACAGATGTTGAGTGTTTCAGTGTCTGAGGTGGAACAGGGCAGATTATTGGTGGTACAGGCGAAGATTAGGGACACACTTTTTGCGTTCATTAACATCTATGCACATAATACGGGCTCTGATAGATTGAGACTGTTTAGAAGAGTGCAGGATACTCTTCAGAGGTTCCGGAATGGGTCGACTAATTTCCTGGAAGATAGGAATGGGGAAGAGTCACATTCAGTTTCGGCCTCCTTCTTGTCAAGTGTGATCCAAGACTATGATCTTACTGATGTATGGAGATTGTTAAATCCGTCAGTTAAGCAGTACACCTGGGTTAGGATAACTGAGGGCAGTGTTAAAGCTGCACGGTTGGACAGGATTTACATTAATAATGAAAATAATAACAGAATCTTAAAGTCTAGTATAATGCCAGTGGGTTTCTCGGATCATCATGTAATGATGGTAGAGCTCTCCTTCCTGGAGTGTTCTTACCGTGCTCCCTACTGGCATTTTAATGTAAACCTGTTGAGGAATGTAGAGTTTTGTCATTTTTTTGTGGAATTTTGGGCCCAGTGGAAGCTGAAAAAAGACTGTTTTAGGACTTTAGCCTCGTGGTGGGAGGTGGGAAAAACTCAAATAAAAATGTTTTGCCTACAATTTGCTAGACATAACTCGAGAACAGAGAAAGACGTGGTGGAGAATCTAGAACAGGAACTTCTGATGGTAGAGGATGAACTGATTCATGGACAGAATATGACTGCTAGCAGGAGTCTGGGGAGTAGGAGGAGCGCCCTTGGGAATTTTGTCCATGAAAAGGCTAAGGATGCCCTAATCAAGTCCAGTCTGTGAAAGAAATGGATGCACCGACCTCTTTCTTTTTTAGTTTGGAGAAAAAAGCAAAGGTACATAAGCAGATGACGTTTCTGAAACTTCCTTGTGGGAGTATAACCACTGATCCGGCGGAGATGAGGACGCTTGCGGTAGAGTTTTACTCCGACCTTTTCAGTGCTGAGGCTTGTGATGCTGCCAGCACGGAGGAGCTGCTCCGTGGGATGCCTCGGCTGGGTGACGAACACAGAGAGGCTCTGGATTCCGACATCACTGTGGAGGAACTGTCTACAGCTGTAGGACAGTTGAATGATGGCAGCTCTCCTGGACTGGATGGCCTACCATCTGAGTTTTATAAACATTTCTGGGCTGTGCTTGGTAAGGACTTGTGGGACGTCTTTAAAGACTGTCTCAGTCATGGGGCTCTACCTTTAAGCTGCACGAGAGCAGTCCTCGCACTGCTGGCTGAAGAACTGTAGGCCTGTCTCCTTGATGTGCACGGACTATAAAATTTTGGCTAAAGTCTTGGCTAACAGGTTGAAGGACTGTATGAGCACAATTATACAACGGCATCAAACATATTGCATACCTGGTAGAACAATAATGGACAATATATTTTTGATTTGAGACATAATTGATATTGCTAGGCTTGAAGGGGGGCAGTTGGGAATTTTGCAGATAGATCAACAGAAAGCCTTTGATAGGGTTGATCATGGCTATTTGTTTAAATTACTTGAATCGTGCGGTTATGGTGCTTTTTTTATTTCTTGTATTAAACTGTTGTATTCAGAAGCTGCTATACTTTTGAAGGTAGAGGGTGGACTCAGTCGGCCAGTCTCAGTGCGGAGAGGCATTAGACAGGGGTGTCCCCTGTCTGGCATGCTGTATGCCCTAGCAATAGAACCACTGCTGGGTAAACTGAGTAAAGAACTGTCAGGGGTATCACTATTAAGAGGAGCGAAGCATAAGGTATGTGCATCTGCGTATGCTGATGTCTGTACAGTGTTTTTGGAGAGTCCTGAAGATTTTGGTGTCTTATTAAGCAGTATAAGCTTGTATGAAAGAGCTTCGTCTGCAAAAGTGAATTGGGATAAGTGTGAAGGCTATGCTGTTGGAAGGTGGGAGGGAACTGGAGTTCTCCATTCACAAATTAAGCTGCGCTGTAATGGGGACAGTCTCAAGGTGTTAGGGGTCTATCTAGGCAGCCAGGACTTTGAAAAGAAAAGTTGGGAACATATGGTGGACAAAGTGACCGCTAGATTATCTGGATGGACTTGGGTCCAACCTCAGCTGTCTTATCGGGGGAGGGTGCTGGTGGTGAACAACCTTGTGGCCTCCATGTTTTGGCACCGGTTCACTGCCCTGGAGCCCCCAGTCACACTTATTAGAGACATACAGAGGCAACTAGTGAAGTTCTTCTGGGGAGGACAGACCCGCTGGTTCTATTACCCCTGGCAGAGGGGGGGCAAGCACTTGTGGACCTGAAAAGCCGCATAACCACCTTTCGGCTGCAAACAGCTCAGCGTCTACTGTATCAGCATGACCAGCTTTGGGAAGATACAGCTGGTCAACTCTTACGCAGAGTAAAGCGGCTGGGTTATGACACAAGCATCTGTTTCTCCTGCAGATGGAGGAGGTGGAGCTCTGTGAGACCTCTCCTTTTTATCAGTCCGTGCTCCGGGCTTGGCACACTGTATTACAGACACATAGATCTGACTCTGAGGTGTATGGTGCTGTTGGAGAAGAGCCACTGTTTCATAATCCTGTACTACGGTGCAGGATGTTGAGCTCCGTCAGTGTTCAGAGGGCTCTGGTCGGAGCTGGAATTACCAGGTTGTCACATCTGAGATTGGAAGGCACCTGGAAGACGGCAGCCATGCTGAGCCAGGAGACCAGAATGCGGTCTGTGAGGCTGTGGGAGACGCTGCTGGCAGCAGTGGTGGAAGCGCTTCCTGGGTCCTTCAGGGAAACTCGTGAAAGACTCTATGAATCAGCAGCCTGATGGAGAACTAGTTTCCATCGCTGCCCATAAAAGCTGCAGTGGAGGAAGAAGAACGCTCGAAGAACGCTCTGTACTCTATAAGTGTAAAGGTGCTTAACAGGGCGTCACTGGCTGGTCTGCCGGAGTCGGCATGGGGGGGCATGTTTGCCGAAGGCTCCTCCCCCAGGGGCAGCTGGCGGTCCTTGTACAAAGTTCCCATAGAAAAGCATACAGCAGATCTTCAGTGGAGGATCATACATGGAGTGGTGGCCACGAATAGACAAGTGGCTCATCTTAACCCGAGAGTGGAGAGGAACTGTCCTTTCTGTAGGGAGGAAGAAACTTTAGAGCACTTATGTCTTCGCTGTCCCAGACTGTCCGCAGTTCTCGCACTGATACAGCAGTGGATAGATGCACTGGGGTTTAGTTTCAGTGATGAGAGCTTTATCTTTAGCCTTAAGTATGTTTTGAGGAAGAGGAGAACGATTACCTTGGCTAATTTTTTGATAGGCCAAGCGAAAATGAGCATTTGGCTCAGCAGGAGGAATAAAATGTCAGAGGCAGGTTCAACTGATGCGGTTCTGGTGCTCAGGAATCTTGTAGCAGCTCGTCTCAAAATTGAGTTCACGTATTGTAGGTTGATGTCACAGATTGAGGTTTTTGCACAGATATGGGCGGTGGAGAGTGTACTGTGTAGGTTAGAGGGTAGTCTCAGCCTCAGACGTCACGCCCACGGAACGTTGGCTAAACGTCTGATGCATATGGTACACTTTACTGGAAACACTTCAGGAATGTCGAAGTCGTCATCTGATTGGTTGAATTTTATCGCCGGTCTGTTGTTGTGGGGACATTTCCACGCCCCGAAACGAAACAAACTGTGATTGGTTGTTTGACATGTCGGTCAAACGGCCTTATGGGCGGGCCTTGGCCAAAGAAAGCTGCTATGACTTCCAGACCTTCAGCCATCAGTCTGAAGGTCTGGCTACGCGAGACTAGTTAGAGGGTGACTCTTTAATTATTTTGGCTTAAAAATAGGGGGTTGGAAGGGTGTTAGTGGTTAAGGTTTAAGTTTTTAGTTGTTGCTGCTTTTGGTTTGTTGTTTTTCATTGTCTTCCTTTGTATTTTCAGAAAGGACTGTCATGTTTGTCTTGTTTTTTTTGTTTTTTGTTTTTCTCTTTTTTTCTCATTCTGCTTAATTGTGATGTGATTGCTATTGGTTTTATATGCTGAGTTGTGTTGTGTAAATAAAAGTACTGCTCAGTCTGTCTCTCTGTCTCTGACTCTCTCTCTCGCTCTCTCTCCCTTTCTCTGTCTCTCTCTCGTGCGTGCGATCATCTCTCTCTCTCTGTATCTCTCTCTCTCTTTCTCTCTGTCTCTCTCTTTCACTCTCTCTGTATCTCTCTCTCTCTCTCTTTCTCTCTATCTCTCTCTCTCTCTCTTTCTCTCTGTCTCTCTTTCGCTCTCTCTTACTCTCTCTGTCTCTCTCTCGTTCCTGACTTTTCCGTATTTAAACTTCGGGTTTATATTTACATTTTCTTTAAGGGTAATGTATTAAACTGAGTTCCAAATGAAATTAAAGTGATCTGGGAGAACATTTAGATGCATATTTATGGTTTACACTATAAAAACAGGCATTGGGATCATTTTGGGGGCGGGGGGCATTTTAATCTGAGATTAATCTAGATTAAAAAATTAATCTATGCCCACCTCTAATATATATATATATATAGCGTTTTGGATGGAGGGAAAGCACGTGGAGGAGGCAGGATAACACAAATGGGACTTTATGGCTACCATGAATGAGCATTGGCCATTGACTGCCCTATATAAAGGGCCCCCTGCACTTTACCTATTCCATACATTTGACTTCAATAAATCTGTGCCACCTCCGCACAGGAGGGGGTGTCAATTGCAATCTGTCTTTGTGTCCTTTAAGTATATAGCAATAATAATTTAGTAGTTTTGTCCATGAGCTTCATGTTTGTGCTGCAGACTATTTTCCATCTGCAGATCCAGCCCGTCATGTTATATCATCTTAACTAGAAAGCCTGATGATAGCCACTGCATTCTTTAGAACTGCTACTAACACAACGTCTCAACAGCCAATCAGGTTTGGAGGAGAACACTGACGGCTAGTTCTAATCCATCAGAAAACAGACACCAGACTGATGACAGACTGGTGAGCATTGTGCTGAGTGATGGGGAAGGGGAGCATCAGCCTACGTCCCCAGAGAGAACTGGACTCTCTTGGACTGGAGTGGCTACATTACATTTATAGCACTGAGCAGACCCTTATCCAGTATAACATACAAAATGACTCTAATTGGGTTACAGAGGTGAACTAATGTAGCATTTGGAGTTTCTCCCAGGAACATTTACTGGTACAGCATGATGTGCTTGTCTGGGGAGTCAACCCCTGTCTGCTGGGTGAAGGCCAGAGGTACAAACCACAATCCACAGACCATAAGGGTAACGTTGGAGCTGCAATTTCTATTTTGTCAAACAGTATGCAAGTTGTTAAATATGAGGAATATCACAGACAAAAACACAGTTTTACAGTTTCAGTGAATATGTCAATGGGAACACCACCCTTTTTATCTTTAAAATTGGTATGGTGTACTGGATAACGCAGCCTTGCCTCTGCAGAGTGAAGTTTGATTCTCTGCTTAGGGAACAGAGCTCAGTCTTTATGCAAACATCTAATCCTACATCAGTTACCTCTGTTACCTACCATTAGTCTAGAAGAAGGTCTGCCAAATTTCAGAAATGTAATTTCCCGTTTTATTAGTTTATTATGTTATTGGCAGCCAAAGCTGCACAGACACATTTATTATTTATTTTTAGACAAAAGAACCCAATTAAGGATGATGACAAAAGCAGGTGTTCCAAGAACTCAAATCTTAATGTGTCATGTTGGTTTGACGTTATGAGCTGCTTTTTTACAGTGTAGATAGACATATAGAGAAGCAGACAGACAGGTGTTGGATTCTAAATTGGTGCTTGAGGAATTATTGTGCATACTTGTGACATTTGTAGATTTTACGTGTGAGTGTGTGTGTGTGTGTGTGTGTAGGTGTGTGCATGTATGTGTGTGTGTGTGTTCTAACCCCTGCAGAGTGAGGGCTTAGGAAAGAGAATGTTTCGACTGCAGCTGAAGGAAAAAAAACAGGCTGGAGGGAGTGGCTCTGGCATGGCACCCAGAGCCGAGGCTTGGCTAATTGGCAAGTGGAGGCACCTGTGAACTCCACAGTCAAGAGTTTATAAGGCAAACACTCACGCTGCACTGTGAGAGAGCGCTGGTGCTGGGCTACTGAGAGCTTAGCTCGGCGGAAGAGAGGATCTGGTGGGAGGAAACGAGTCAGATCCATCCACCCATTCAGCGCACTCTAAATTCATATCAGACTGAAGAGTGAAGTGCTGCTGATACAGGTGCCTGACACTCACTGTGGATCAACTCCTCACACTCTCATATCAGGTTTTTACTGAAAGCATCCATGTGTGACACAACCATGGTACGTCTCGGCTGGAGGGTTTGCGGAGCAGCTTACAAACTATTTCCATGAAGTTAGATAAACTTGCAGATCAGATGGATAAAACAATTAAACCACATTATTTCCAATGCCGGCTGCTACCAAACAGCTGAGGACATTCCAATGTGGACCTGTGTGTGTATGTACAGTAATCCCCTGCAGTTCGTGGGGGGTATATTCCAAGAGAACCAGCATGTAGTGAAAAACCACATTGCTGTGTTTTGGTAAAAAGAGAAGACTAAAAATACCTATTTTTATAGTGTATACCCTAAATATGCTACCAGAACACTTTAATGTCATTTTAAACTCAGTTTAATGCATTACCCATAAAGAAAATGTAAAGGGAAACCCGTATTCAAATTTAAATACCCCCCTGAGATATGCAACTCGGAAGGTTGCAGGACAAAAGTATTGGGACACCACGGCGAGGTGAATGGTTTTCGAAGAGTAAAACCCTGATCTACTAGGGCTAAAAATACAAATGAGGGCTTGTTGGAAAGGTCTACTTGGAGAGTCCGACTGCTTTCCCCGCCGAGATATGCAACTCGGAAGGTCACGGGACAAAAGTATTGGCACCTCGACAAGGTGAACTGGTCCCCTTGGGTGAAAACATCCAGAAAAATATATTATAAATATATTACAAATGTTAAGCTGTTGCTCAGAAGGTGCCTGTTATAAGGTTCTGATCGTGGCTCTGGATCATGGGCGTCGGTGTTCTCATGATTTATGCTGCCTTGTCGAAAAATTCAACAAAAATCGAGTGCATTGATTGATGTTAATATGCATAATTGGAGAAAAATAAATCTTCTTTAAAATATTTACTTATAAGCTGGGTACCGATTCTTGCTGTATTGTGGGAAAATGCTACCTTGAAAATGGACTAAAAGGAAACAGTAGTGCCATATTTAAAATATCATACATCCTATAAAAAGGGATTTTTCAACGTTTCACACACTGCACCAAATCTAATCCAAATCCATCCCTAATTACACACTTTATAATGAAGCATACAGTTGTTTAGAGTTGTTCCACAGAAAAGCATATTGTGAAACAGTGTGATGTCATTTATCACAATAACAATAAACATCACCTGATCGCCAAGCCCTATGGTCAACCATGACATCAAAGACCAGTACACTGAGCATCCATCCATTATTTAATTCCCTTTTGTCATGTTCATACTGATTCACAGTGTATATATATATATAGTGCTGGTCATGTTAACGCATTATTAAATTAACGCTGACATATTTTATCACACGTTAACACCGTTTTTTAAAAATGTAAAGTGTACTTTTTATTTTTATCTTGTGTTGTATAGCTTTTAATCTATTGTTCTGCCACTCTTAACTTTGTTCTGCCCAAGAAATTGCACATTTTCCACTTGTGGGACTAATAAAGGTTTATCTTAACTCATGACTTTTTCAGATAAAACACGTATAATAAAGACAAACTTCAGAACTCATCCATATTCTAATGGAAATGCCCATAAAACATCACTTCTTCCACAAAATCATTATGGTTTGGAGGGAGGACACCTTATATCCAATATTGTGTTGACACTGAACTTTGCATTTCAACCTTTTCAAGTCTAATAATTGTCCAATAATTATGAACAGCACCTGTTCTCAGTTTAAACTTATTTTCGATTCATAGCAAATAACTCCTTGCAAAACTCTCTGAAACAGGATGCATGTTGTTTGTAATGTCTGTATTGTTTGCATGCCCATGAGCTGTCAGGCACAGGATTAAAAGCTCATTTCACAGACAATCAAGTTCAAGGCTGCTAGCACATTCTAGAAAAGCAAAGGATTCATTTTAAGACTTAAATCCAGCATCTCACTAGTGTATATGTTCCATTTTCTGTAAACATAACTATTTCTTCACATCCACTTGAAATACATAGGTTAGTTATAATGAGCCTTAAATCATTGTCTTACCAGCTAAACTGGTTGACTAGAATAAGGTATATTTTTGTTTCAATTTGATGGCTTAGTTAACTTTCCAGTATGACCAGCTTGACCAAGTTGTTCTGGTAGGCTACTTAGCTAGTGATGGGCAATTTGGCAAAAATATGTCATACTACTTTAAGATATTGTAACAATACACAAAATGTCAGGGTATTTATTTTCATTTAACATCTAAGTTGAAATGGACTAAAGGGAAACAGTAATGCAGCATTTAAAATGTAATTAAACCTATACAAATGGTATTTTTCAATGTTTCACACACTGCACCAAATCTAATCCAAATCCAGTTCTAATGACACACTCTTTATAATGAAGCATGCAGTTTTTGGTTTACTGTGAAACAGTGTGACGTAATTTATCACAATAACAATAAATATCACCTGATCGCCAATGTTGCACCAAAAATAAATCTAGCAATGAACATCAAAGACCAGTTAAGACCATCAAAGACCAGCCAAGACCAGACATCAACAGGGGCTATCTTTAACAATGTCATGCCAGTACAATGAACATTCATCCATTATTTAATTCCCTTTTGTCATGTACATACACAGCCACAGCCTGTCTCTGATCTGGAGAATGTCAACACGTGAGTAGGCAGGAGCTTCTCGAACACTGAGGCTTAATCAATGTGTGCTGCAAGCAGCTAGCAGTGAGAGAAACACTAGTATCACCTCCCAAGAATGAGTCTCCTCTAGGTTTTCTCAGCCTGCTTACATGACTTCTGCAGCACAGTCTGTAGGTAATTGGACACCAACACAGTTTTTGTTGATTTTGTTCTATACAAGGAGTCCAGAACATTCGTTCGTCAGGTTTATGTTTGAGGGTATTGACGTGTTCATTGACCTCACAGTCATTTTTGATACATTATCCCCTTACTTTAAGTGTCTTTAAATAATTTGATAAACATAGTTACAGTTATCATGTTTAGTACCTGATTGCAAATTCATTTAACTGCCTGAACGGCGATGCTCTCTATGGCCTGTAATCACTATGAAACAGAACACCTAAATTTTACCCTTAAAATTACTTTCATTTTGACCTCAATTTCCCATACAGGAAATGAAAGAAAACCAGATTAGGGTTGATTAAGAGGTAAAACTACTGAATTGCCCCTTAAAAAATAGATCCTCCTCAATTAACGGCTTTACACTCATGCATTAAATCTAACTTTAGGGTAAAATTAAAGGGTCGGTTTCCAAAATCAACAGGCAATTAATTCAAATGAAGGGGTTTGGTGTATTTTCAAGAGTTACGCACATTTTAAGTACATTGTGTTTTGTAGTGTGTTGTAGTGAATGCCAGTGTCTGTTTCTACTCAATGTGTGACCTTTTTTGCTTTCAGGTCTGTTTTCAGTGAGTGAAATGAATTTTCAGCAGAGGCTATGTTGGAGGACTGACTCGGCCAGCCCAGACATAATTGCTTTAGTAGCATGTTTTGGGTCATCGCCCTGCTGCAAGGTGATGTACCAACTTTGAGGCATTGGATCATGTTGGATTTGGTAAGTAAAATGCTTAGTTTTACTTCTGAATTCATTACGGTGCTGCCATCAGCAGTCATATCATCAATAAAGACAAATGAACCAGTTCGGCTGGCTGCCATACATGTCCATCCCAGCATGTTTCACAGATGAGGGGGTAGGCTTTGGATCATGAGCAGTTCCCTTTTTTCCACACTCCCTCATTCCATCAATCAACTTAATCGTCTCATCTGTCTCAAAGCTTTAAAGGCTTTTATGTATTTTTTAGCAAACTCTAACATGGCCTATCTCTTCTTGAGGCTTACCGTTGGAGCTCATGTTGCAGTATTCTCATTGCAGTATTGCAGTCTTTGACACACACCACTCACAAAAAGTTAGAGAGATTTGGCTTTCGGGTGAAATGGGTGGAAAACCTAAGAAGTTCACACTACAGTGATATTATATCATAAAAGTAGGGCATTTAAGTAGAAGCATGCAATGATGATTTTCTCATCTCAAACAATGTATTGAAACAAAAGCCAACAAGGCTTCTTGGCTGCTGAGGCATGGCATCCCACTCTGCTTGAAGGGCGGCCCTCAGGTCATTGAGGTTCTGGGGTACAGAGAGCCTGTTTAAATACTCATTCTGATTGAACCAGGAAATATATTGGTCGATTCATGGATCAATCATCTGTGAATTTTGCTGTTAAGCTGCTTGTCAGAGAATAGCAAGTTGTGTAAAATGTACTGAAACATGCAGGGGTCATTCACTGCCATGGACCAATTCCTATTGCTAAGCTTGAGTGTTTTTGCTTCTTAACAAAGCAAACAGGTTTAGATGCACCTAATGCTCTGGTTATGTCTCGAATTTGTTTGTGCATTTTCAAACTCATGATGACTTGCTTTACTGGCGTTAACACCTCTTTGTTCCTTGAGAGAGCAGTTGAGAGAGCAGCTGTTGTGGCTGCCAAAGAAGAAAATAAGCAGTGAATTGTCCAAGTGCTTTGCACAATGGGGGCTGTAATTACCACATGGTTTACTCACTATGCATTATAATCTACGAATTTTTAGCTCATTGAACTTCAGATCATAGTTAAGAAATGTAAAGCAAAAACTGTTGTTTGGTAACTTGGTATTAGAAGCTTTAAGATGGTGCAGCAGGTGAGGCACAGTGGTGCAGTGCCTGTGTGTGTGTATCTTTGTGTCTGCTCTGTGATGGATTGGCAACCTGTCAAGGGTGTTTCTCCTCCTTTCACCCTAAGAGCGCTGGGATAGGCTCAAGGCCCCCCCACGCAGCCCTGATTAAGATGGGCAGCTGAGGGAATAAATGGCTATTACAGTTTTTAAAAGAAGTCTTCAGTCTTTTTTTCATTTCATATCAACATGTGAGAATGCAGAGCCAAAACAACGAAAGTGTCATTGTCTAATTTCACCACGTGTCAACCTGGAGCACTCTCAGCCAACAGCATCAAAGCGCAACACACACATTTCTTATAACACAGTACAATTTCCGTTTTCATTCTCTCTCCCTCAAACCTTCTGCTATTGTTCCCTTTGCAAGCTCTCTATCCCTGCTCATCACTGTGGAGTGAATAAAGATGAAAGAGTGTGCTCTCCATCAGTTGTGTGAGGAACAAAGCTCATCTATATCTCAATGTGTGAACTGGCATTCCTGCATATGTGTCCTTGTGCATAGAATGATCTGATTCAACCTCGCTAATCAAATGCCTGGCATAGCTCTCTCTCTCATCTTTCCTTTGAAATTCAGCTCTTACAGGTGGATCTTCCTTTGCACCATGTTCCTGCAAGGAAAATATTATACTAACTTGAGAGCTCATTCTACTTTTGAGATCCTATTCCAAGCTGTATATACATGGGAGTGTGTGTAGGGCATTTGTGCGTGAGGTGTGTGTGTGTAGGGTGTGTCTATGTGGGAGGGTGTGTGTGGGGTGTATAGCTTATTTTATGTCGATGGCGTAGGCTTGAGAGAGAAGAGAAATGAGGAAGTGAATGATGAGCTGCAAACACTGAGTGCAGTGTGTCGTTCACTCAAGTTACATTAGAAAGTCTTCCGTTTTCAATTAAACACCAGTAAAAGCATGATTACAGCTATTATGGCTTCCATAAGCATTCTAGAAATGCTACACAGCAGGTGTGGCTGTTAAATGCAAGGCTGCTCTCTACCTTTCTTACTCTTAAAGTATGTCGATTTTAGCTATGCCTTCATTGCAAATGGCCTGGTGACATGTCCACGATGTTCATTCACCCTTTGCCCTATAAAGACTGGCCCCAACACCCCTGCATCCCTGTTTAAGGATAATCAGCGCAAAAGATGAATGAATGAATCATAATTTCACAGAAGACCGAAAAGACTCAATTTTATTCTCCTGTAAGCAAAGGTCCAGTAGGCCAGAAATAGCGAGCCGGTTTGTGTTCGGCACTGGCGTATTTGTTTAATCGTAAAGGGTGAAGGATATAATAAGCCCTCAATGAGGAGACCATTGCTAGCTGTGCCTGCACGATAGGAGTTACAGTACATTGCCTTTCGACAATGATGACTCACGAGCATCTGCATTAAGGGACTGAGCTCAGTGACTAAACGCTCGACTAAAGGTTAAGATCTCTCCAGGCATTGCTTAGAAACTCCCCCCAGTGCTTTCAGCCTCCACGTCATATTACCACGATATTTTAGGAACTGAAAGTTCACCATATAATGTGCTCTTTCTTCCATCTGACACACATATGGAGTGACAGTTTTAAGAAGATGCTGGAAGCTGATGCATCAGTATGCAACTCTTGATTTAAAGTGTTTTGTACAAAATAATTTAATAACTTCTGTAATGCTTTTGGCTGTAATTCTAAAGAACATTTTTGGACATTTTAGCCATTGCTTTACGGGTAAACGAAGGTCTTTGGGTGTTTTTTTCAAAATCAGTCCTCAGGGCTCAACAGTCAAGTCCACTTTTGTGATCCAACACACTTCAGAACAATCAAAAATGTGGACTAATTGAGCATCCTCAGGGCCGGTTTGAGAGCCGTTGGTGTGGGTTACTTCTTAAAACGCTACTCATTTCACTTTTAGAACATCAAACTGATGGTATACTACATTCTTGTCTGTCTTCTGTGTCTAAACTTCCATCTCTTTTTAAATCATCTTTTGCTGATTTTGCTTATTCCCCTCCTATTTATATCCTTAATATTTTTATTCTATACTTGACTTGACTTGGTGCTGAGAAGAATACCAACCAGACCAACCACTGTGGTGGAAAATTGTGGGGCAGTTTGTCTTACAAAGGTTCTGGAAAGCTTGTGTTCATTAATGGAATTGTGATACTCCTCTACATTAGTCTTGGCTTGGCTTATTTAGGACAAATGCATGATATTTTGTTTGCTAACTCAATAAGTGTAATCAATATTTTATTTAATCGTCCCCAGTGCACACTAGCTAGGTCCTCCGTCACATGATACTACACTGAGGGGGTAAATCCAGCTACTACATCTTTTTAATTGCCAGTAACACATAATCAAACAGCGCAACACGCTTGGAGGAGAACAGGCAGCCGGGCTGGCTAGCATCACATCTGAGAGATTGACAGAGGAGTAAAAAAGGTCATCCTACCCACCCAAAGAGAACAAAACCAATAGTGACTCAACAGGGACCGAACTCATGACTTCCCAAAGATTTCCCAATAATCTCCCAACACAGCCAGAGTATAATCAATGTTTTAAGTATGGCACAGATATACAAATGCTTTTCAGGGCCACAGTATATTATGTCAACACAATCAAGACAAAATAAAATACAAAACTGTGTTGATTCACGTAGAAATGATGCATAAGCCCTAAAGTAAATTTAAAGCATCAATGTTATAGAGGTTGCTTGACACCACCTAATGGAGATCAATTCAAATACAAATGGTTTTCTCTTTCTAATAAATAGCTCACATCTGAAAATAATGTGAGCAGGACTAGTCACCTACGCAACAAAGAGCCACCCACACTTTAAACCAGGCTTGAGAATAGCCATCGTTATTTCGACTATTTTCAGCACCCTGCACAGAGATAGTTAAGACTTTCTGCTTTCTCTCCATCTCTTTCGCACAAATCTTAGATGTGAAACCATTGAGAACAACACTTCAGAGAAATCTGCATGGGTGTGTGTATGGGTGGGGGGGGGGGGGTGTTGGTTGTGTCCCACTTCGGGAGTTCTTTTACCTCAGTCTCCTTAACCAGTTCAACTACAGTTGGAAAACTGTGCGCACACACAAGATGGCTGATTAAAACTGCAAAAATAGTGTAGATGAAGGCAATGTGATAATGTAACACGGTGTTAAAAGCATTACTTATACGGATTTTAAAAACCTCAATCTACGCCTTCAGTGTCTGAGAATTCAAACCAATGCAAATACTCTGAGATGTGAAAATCTGATTGCTTAAACGTGTTTACAATCTTACTTGCTCTACATTTTGAATCGCCTTTGTGTTGTAATACACAATAAAAACACACCAAGGGTTCTTTGAAGCGAAGCCATTGAAAAAACACTTCTTATTTACAGTAATGGTTCTTTTCATCTTTTGCATCTAGAAGCACATTATTTAATGAACGTTCACATAATGTGAAGGTTGTTTGCCATTTTACTATAGCTCTGCTGCATAAGACTAATATAACAATATGTCATATATTGCTGCGAGTTCTTGCAACATTAAAGCTACTGACAGGTGGAGTGAATAACATTGATTATCTCAGTACAGTGCCACCTGTCAAAGAGTGGGGTAAAATGGTTGAGTATAAGTGTTTGAGCAGCTTCGATAAGGGCCCAATTACGGTGCAGAAATGCTTGGGGAGCAATGGCTGACCCATCTGGATCAGCTCCTACTGTAGCACCAGTGGCTGAAAAAGCTAATGCTGGCCAAGACACAAAGGTGTCAGATCCCACAGTGCATCTGGGTTGCAAAGCAGCAGACAGGACAGAGTGTCCATGCTGACCAGAACTGGACCATGAAGCAATGGAATAAGGTGACCTGGTCTAATGAATCACATTTTCTTTGACATCTGATGGCACCCGGATGCACTACAAGAAAAAAGCACCTTGGTTCCTGGCATTTATATGGATGACAAAGACCAGCTACCTAAACATTGCAAACCAAGGACACCACTTCATGGCAACAGTGGGCTCTTTACAATACAAGAATTGTTCATATATGGAATTCAAGGTGTATCTTGGTTCCAGATACCGCAGCAAACCTTCAGATTCCATGCCTCGACAGATCAGAGCTGCACAAGAGGGACCTACACATTAATAGGCAGGTGGTTTTTATGTTAGGGCTGACCGGTGTATATCCATCAAACTAGTCTTATTAAATTACAATAACATGTAATGATGGGTTCTGAAATGCTTGATGTCATGTCTTCAAATCAGCAGGTGACAAACTCCTCAAGCAATATGGTATCCGTCATGACAATCATCAGTTTTATAACATGACACTGTGGTAGTTATCAATGTAATTAGTACCATCAATTCATGACAGCATATGACAACTACCATGACATGTTTATGACATGTTGATTTCCGTGTTATGAAACAGAGCTCAATTAAAATGTTAGAAAAGTGGTTTCACAGAGCTGCGCACCCAAGCCAAGAACCATTTAGAAACCTTTCTTTTTAAGAGCACGTAACTAGGCCAGTTGTGTGTCTGATGCCTGAGGGCGGTGTGTGTGGTAGGACAGTGCTACAATACACCACTGAATACTCTTCAAAGCGGTACTGAATGCTCCTCTGCAATTTGCTCTCAGTTGAATCATTTCGGAACAAGGACCCTGTTAAGAAGGACAGCAAAATAGTTTCATTGAAGAACGAATCGCTAGTGCATCCTCTCTCTCTCTCTCTCTCTCTCTCTCTCTCTCTCTCTCTCTCTCTCTCTCTCTCTCTCTCTCTCTCTCTCTCTCTCGTCTATGCAATCAGCCCACAACTCGGACTCAAACCACAACCCTCCTTTCATGCTTTTAAACAGTAAACAGCTCTCCCTCTGTGTGGTGTTTGTATCTCTCCCTCTGTGTGTGTCGTCTGTATCTTAGTCTCCCTCTGTGTGTGTCGTCTGTGGAAGTGTCTGTCTTGTAAGTGTGTTTGAGGGGATACATAATTTAGAAGTGGCCTGAGATAAACTGAAGAAATGATCACAGCCACAGGGTAAGAGAAATATAAACACACACACACCCACACACCAACAAACACAGCACCCACACCCTATCCGGCAGCAGTCTAATCACCGAAACGTTATTAGCATTCATCAGTGACCACTCCGTTTGTCCTGCTCTCCTTCGACTGTGTGGATCATGATGACATGACCTTCTCCCAGTGGTCTCGCACAGCAGAGCATCGCAAAGTGCTTGAGAGTGTGTAAGAGTGTAAGGTGCACCAGGGCACACGAGTATTTAAACCAGGCTAAAAGCTTAAAGAAGATCAGCCAGTTTATAAGCCGCTGTGTGTGTGTGCGTGTGTGTGTGTGTTGGTGGGTGGGTGTGTGTTTGTGTGTGTGTGTGCTGTTTAGGAAGATGATCAGACAAGACCAGCACAGACGTACACATACACACACACACACACACACATACACACGTGTGCACTCCCACAGCCAGTCCATAGAACAGTAACTCCACAGGAGCTTGTAGTTCGTGTAGCACCGCAAGAGAAACAGCAAGTCTGGGAGAGCGCACAGTAGATACTGCATACAAATCACTCTGTCTCCCTTTCTCTCGGTCTTTCTCTCGGTCTGTCTGTCTGTCTCTCTCTCTCTCTCTGTCTGTCTGTCTCTCCCTCTCTTTCTCCTCTTACTACTTCTCTCATTCTTCCCCAACCTTAGCTACTTAAATTCATTTTCACTTCCTTCCTCTTTCAGTCTCTCATGATATCTGTCTTTATATCTTAAGATAACCCTACAGACTTCTTTTAAATGTTCTCAGTTTTCTCCATACCCACACACACACTTACTAAAACAGTCCCGGAGACACTCAGAGACAGAGCAGCAGGAGAGAAACAGCCGTACTGTACCTCATCAGATGGATCCACAAAAGCATCTCCCCTCTTGCTAAATGTGTGTGGATGCACTTTCCCTGCCCTTCGCACCATTTCCTTCCCTCTGCTCTACTCCGTGAATGAGACTCTTTCTGTTCCGTCCGTGTGTGCGCGCGCGTGTGCATGCGAGAGCACGAGGGAGAATCCTCACTGACTCCTCCACTGCAGCAGCTTAGGTAAAGCAAGCTCTCTGATTGGCCAGCTCAAAGCTCACAGTGCGTCTGTCATGCAGCACCAACCATCCAAGATCTTCTCTCTCTCTCTCTCTCTCTCTCTCTCTCTCTCTCTCTCTCTCTCTCTCTCTCTCTCTCTCTCTCTCCCTCTCTC